>PVKE010022089.1:0-14692 GCA_004027555.1 Craseonycteris thonglongyai
CTCCGTTCCTGTCCCCAAACTGCTCCTTCTCCCTCCCTCTCCCGCTCTCCCCTTTTTCCTCTAACCTTTGTGTGTTGTTCTGCGTTGTGTGGTTCTCTCAGTTGAGGGTGCTTCTCAGGGTTTCCCCTGTGGGTTCCTTTTTGTTCGTAAGTCCCTTCCCAGGTAGGTGTCTGGGTTCTCCTCTCATGCTGCCATCTTCGAGAAAGGAAATTTAGTAAGGAAGAAAGTAATCACAGAAGATAACTTTGTTCTCTAAGTTTAGACCAGTGGCACCTAAAAGGTGTGACTTTTCTCTTGATTTATTTTGGGAGATGGGGGTGGGGGTTGGTTGACACAAGAACACTGTCTAGTTATATCTATAAGATATTATGTAAGTCTCATGGGTAATCACAAAGAAAAACACAGTAAATATATAAAAGAAAAAGAGAAAGAAATTAAAGTATGCCACTACAAAAATAAATAATAAAGACAGAAAAAGAAAAAGGAACAAAGGAACTAAAAAAAAGTAAGACAACAAAATGGCAATAGTAAGTTATTATCTATCAATAATTACCTTAAATGTAAATGGCATGGATCTTCCAATCAAAACACAAAGTGGTGAATGGATTAAAACAAAACAAAACAAAACAGAAAGGAGATCCAACTATATGCTGCTTATAAGAGACTCAAACTTTAAGGACACCCAAAGGCTGAAATTGAAGGATTAGAAAAAGATAATCCATGTAATGGCAACCAAAAGAGAGCAGGTGTGGCTATATTTATATCAGATAAAACAGACTTTAAGTCGAAATTGGTTGCAAGAGATAATGAAAGTCGCTATAATAGGTAGATGTTGGTCAAAGTGGAAACTTTCAGTTATAAATTGAGTAATTTCTGGGAGGTCTAATATACAGTATGATAACTACAGTTGACAATATTGTATTGTATACTTGAACATTACTAAAAGAGTGAAACTTAAATATTCGCACTACACACAAAAAATTGTAATTGTGTGAGGTGATGGATGTTACTAACTTTATTGTAGTAATTATTTAGTAAAATATATGTATATCAAATCATCACATTGTACACCTAAAAGTCACACAATGTTTTGTGTCAATTTTACGTCAGTAAACCTAGAAAATTTTTTTTAAAAAGGACACAGTTTACTTTTCTCTCTTGGTAGTTCTTTATAAGGCTGAGATACTGTTTATATAACTGAAGTAAAACTCTGACTCATATAAATTTTGAGTTTCCTGAAAAGCTAGAAACATCTGTATCTTTTAAAACTTCCAGGACAGTACTCTGCAAAAATAAAAACTCAGTAAACATTTAAATTAAATAAAATTATTTATTTTCTGCTATAGCATTTTTTGTATATTTTCTTATAATAACTTCAATAATAATAGTGAGGGCTCTGTAAAGGCAACCAGAGTTCATTATATTTATATTTGGTTCTTTGTAATTTATATTTAATATTTATTATAATTGCATGTTCAGAGTAGCTTTGAAAAACAGTGTAAAGATGGACTTCTTGGTGTAGAGGCAGCCCGGATATTAATTGGTGCAACCAAAAGCTATTGCCCCATCCAAAGAAAGTGAGTATAATACTTCTTTAATTGATATTTCCAAAACGGAATGGGTCTGTGATAAAGAGTGAATGAACTGAGAGTTGAATGCCCAGATTAATCAATCTATTTATCTCATCTATCTTCACGATTGTTCATCTGTCCATTAATCTGTCCGTCCATCCATCCATCCATCCATCCAATTCTTATTTTATTTGTTTACATTTTTTCCCCCTGAAGGTTCATAACCTTGGTGACATTATGGGATTTGGGAGTTAGATCTGACTACAGTGTAATTAGATAAGAGATTACAGGGGCCATGAAAGAGAACCCAGATAGTTTCAATTAGTATTATAATTATTTTGTCATTATATCATATTCACTAAACTACTGGACAGGGGAGGTAGAAAAGCCTGGAGCCTGCCATTAGACTGCTCCTGGGTGAAGCGGGCTGTGGGCTGATTGACCCAACTATGTTGATAGATTCAATTAAATTTGGTGAGAGAAGTTTAGTGCCTCAGAGTTCTTGATATCTGGTCACAGTCCTGGCAAATATTAGATAATGGAACGTGAGACAGCAATGATTGGAGATCCTGTTTGGGTGACAGTTAATGTTTTGGCAGCCTGGTAATCTATCTGGGAGATCTAACATCAGTTCCTAGATAAAATTTGGGAAGGTTAGGGTCTTCCAGGCTTTGGAGAAGCTTAGACTAGGAAAGGCATGACAAAGGGAAGCTTGATTCTGAACCCCATGACTTGGACTGGAGAAGCTTTAATTATGCTCTGCCTTAGGTCAGGAATGGTTCTAGGAAAAGAGGCAGCAGGATTCTCATGCCAAAAATGTTCCTGTACCATGACCATGAATGGGTAGGTAAATGGATGAGTACAGAGGTTCAGGACTGAGAAAATTTAATAAACCCACATTACATTTATATTTAGTATAAATTTCCATTTTATATTATCCCAAAGTATAGCACTTGCTTTTTATTATAACATATATGACATGTATATTTTTCTCTGTTAGATTCATGAGTATTTATGATGTTTCAACTTATGTAAGAGCTAGAAGTTGGCTTATGAAGTTTAAAAACATGTTAACTTACTTGGGATATCATAAAGATAAGACAGTTACTATTCAACGGGGGTAAGTATTGTGAACCTTTAATAGTAATATACTTGAAAATATGACCTTTTCTACATTGTTAGAATAGATCACCTCAATTTTCCTAATTAAAAGAAACTAATATTATGGTCAACTGTTATTGAGTGGCCAAGGAGCAGAGTGCTTGTTCCTCAATGAAGTTGCTGAAGCTTCATTGATGTCTGTATTGGAGGGTGGGCAGGGAGGAGAGGGGGATGTTATACTTGTATTCTTTACCTTTTAATTGCCATGTATTAGGGTCATATTGCACACTGGGTAGATTACATGTTCATCTGGTATTCTCCTGGGTGTAACATTGAGCAGGGGTGAGAAATATCAAGTGCATGGAGTAAATCCAGCTCTCAATTAAATTTCATCTGTGCCATAGGGGTGGTTCTGTTGATGTTTATAATTAGGTGAAACACAGAATGGTGTTAATAATACCTATAACCAACTTTCCAAAGTATCACAAGTTACAGATTTTATTTAATTTGGGTAAATAAATTTTTTGCTTTGTTGTATAAATTGTGAAGTTACATGCTTTTCAGAGCAGGATGACAAAGTTTTTCTACTACCATAATAGAGTATGTCAAAATGAGAAGATACCTGGAGCATTAACACTACTAAATTTTAAGTGTGTGTTAACATACCTTTCATAATAAATGTTGATAATTTTTTACTTCTATTGTTAAAGAGAGATATAACAAATTAAAATCCTAGGGTCTTGACATACTGATGCATAGCTAGCCTTTTTAGTTAGGCTCTACTTTTTTTTTTTTTAAGATTTATTTTATTGTTTTGTCAGTGAGAGAGACAGAAACAGAGAAAGACAGAAAAAAAAGGGGGAGGGCCCAGAACAGTCTCCATAGTGTTATGTCATCAGTTCTCGATATGGTTTCATTCTACACAGGTGGACAGGGGCCACACAGGGCAGGAACTGGGCTGAGGGCCTCCCACATGGGAGGCATGGCCCCTTGAGCCAGGGACCTAACTGGGGGCAAGAACCAAACTGGGTGCCTCCTGCATGGGAAGCATACCCCAGTTCAGCATATGGGTCAGCATGAGCTGGGGCTGGGATTCAATCCTTGGTCCCCAGGGCTGCAAAGTGAGTAGTAGTTAACACACTGAGTCATCCTGCTTCCCCTAGAGGCTCTACTTTTAAATGAAAAAAAAAATTTTTTTAAATACATTATGGTAATTATTGAATAGAATATTTTTTCTTGTCCTTAATTTTAACCAATGCTGATGTTTTTCTCTAAATTTGTTACTTGCTTTTAATTTACAAATCTTTGCATTATTTCCTATGTACTATTGCCTTGATTAAAAAAAAATACTCCATATCCCTGATATAGATAAACAGGAGCCACATTTTTATCTTTCTCCATTATGCTTTTTTATGTATAGAAAGTATGTTTTAGATTTTTGCTTATCTATTGTTCTATATTATTTATACTTTCTTCAAATTAATGTTAATGATTTGTTTAAACAAATGTTGAACTTCAGATCTTAATTGTTATGCTTTTAAAGTAATCTGACATTTTATTTGATCTCTCTTCTTTTTTTAGGAATAATAAAGTTCTCACATTTGTATATCACATTGTATTTTCAGAAGAATTTGAATATGCAGGACATATTGTATCATTGCTGTACATTTATCCTATGATAGTTCATCTATGGCCAATGGCAAGAGAATTAAATGTGTCATCACTGATATTAGTAAACTACTATTTTGTATTTTTATATGTATTACAGTCAGCATTGAAGGTACTATTTTAAGTAGAAATTATCCTATAAAAAGAACAATTCAGATATTGTGAATTTATTTTGTCACAGTTTTGAAATAACTTGGCACAAAGCCATTTGCTATTATAGTTGATAGAATCTTAGAATTTAGTAATCTTTTTGAGTTTTCTGGGCTTAATAATGAGATTGGTATAATAGTCACAATCTTGGATATCAGATAAGATAGCTATCATAAAAGTAGAGAGAGTCTCAAAGATTAGATAAAAAGAACTGAAAATTCAGGCATAGATGTGTTCTTCAAATACTCTTTATAATGATGCAAAGAAGAAGTGAATGAAACAAATTGGTTTGCTAGGTCCTCATTATAATATGAGAACTACTTTTTTACTTCAAAGATGATTTATCAGCATTACTGCTTTCATACTTTATTATTAATGGTATTGCAACCCTTTTACTGCTATTTTTCATGGTTTTTGGCATTCCAACTTTATTATAGATTATATATTTTGAATAAAATTATAGTTTTTGATGTTGGAGATTATAAATAATTTATTGACATTCCAAATAAATAACTTAGAAAGCAACTTTTGGAATGTAACTCATTTATAGTTGAGGATTTAACTTAATTTTTAAGATTTATCCTTGCCACATCATTGTATAAATGTTATGAAATGATATATGTTCCATTTGTTTTTTAAACAGATAATAATTTTGAAAAGGAAATATTTTCACCAACATTGGAATACTCTGGAATTTTTTATTGTGCTGATTGGACTTGTTGATGTCTTTTGTATATATTTTGTCAAATTGAGACCGAAAAACGTGCTTCTTATTCAGATTACAGCAGTAATAGGATACTTCAGAATAATTAGGTTTTTTCCTTTCATCAAGGTGTGAAACTACACACACACACACACACATATGTATATATATATATATATATTCATATATGTATATATGAATATATATTTGTCAACACTATTGGTTAAATGTTAAGAAATCTCACTGTTTTAGAAGGAATTAGGAGAGGAGCTATCTCTTATCCTGGAACACTCTGTGGGTATCTGCTTGATTCACTCTGTCATCCCTGACTACCCTCAGTAGAATAGCAGCCCATCCTTCATTCTATCTTCCTAATCCCTCTCCACCTGCTTAAGTTTTATTTTCCCCTATAGCATGATCACCATTTTACTGTGTGTTGTATGTACTCACCACAAGGTAGGAATCTTTGTTTTCGTCATTGATGCAACCTACAACTCTAGAATGGTGCCCAGCCTATAGTAAGTACTTCATAAAGATTTGTTGAGTGAATGAATGAAAATTTTCATTCCATGTGAAGCAGGATGAACCAAAAACAAGTTCTCCAAGTTTTAGTAAAACGTGCTCATAAAGCCCAAGCTGCAGTAGCATAAAAAATATTTTCTCAATGCTGTACACTCACATAACATACTCCCTATGGAACTTAATTTTACTGTTACTATTACTATTAACTATTACTAATTACTAATTACTATAGTTACTATTACTAATAACTATTACTTCTTTCCATGGCTATGGTTCTGATTCTGAATGTAGATTTTCAGATTTTCAGTCTCCGCTTTTAAGCCTCCTATCTCTCTTTCCAATGGAGTTGCATTATATAAGCTTTTAAACTTGGGAGCTTTAGATGATTTCATTTGCCACTTCATTTTTTGTGTTAGTTAATTCTTGTTACATCAAATAAGTCTATTAGTATGTACTGAAGTTGTAGAAGCTAAATATACATATGTAAAATTTATTGAGGTGACATTGATTAGTAAAGTTACATAGGTTCCAGTGTACAATTCTACAATACATCATCTATGTGTTGCATCATGAGCTCACCACCCAAAATCAGTTTTTTTTTATCACAATATATTTTTTAAGTTTCTGTAAACCCTCATGGTAGAAGGTACACATTAGAATCCTCCATGTAGTCCCTATTCTCCAAGAAATTTAATAGTTATCTTAAAGGCAAAATTATTTAAATCCTCAGTCTTGTTTCTTCCTTGATTCTATATTAATGTCACCAAACTTTAGTGTTAATAAGAAATTTAAAGCTACTGTACAGAGTTGTATATAAAAAATCTGCTTAAGGGGTAATTTTGATTATTTATAATTTCTTCCTGGCAAGCTGAGATTGGAGCTATGTGCTCACATAAGGTATAACCCCGCCATAATACAAACCACCTAGAAATCAGAAATGTGTAGTATGAAGCTAGGTCTTAAAATGGAAGGTAGAACCTTCCTTAGGTAATTAGTTTTTGGAAAGAGATATGCAGTGTATGAAAAATAATTATTTTGTAAGTAGTATTTTGTGAATACTCTTTCTGAGTAAAATAAAGATTTATTATTGTGGAAATCAACTCAATTTAGAGTGTGAAACAGTTGCCACTTCTGTTTAGCACTGTCTGACAAACCTCAATGAAGTTACTTAAATAACTAATATAATTAATTAATATAATGAATATAATTATGATTAGTTTATTCTATTGAATGCTTACTGTGTTCCAGGATCATAGTACATTATCTAATTAAATTATTATAATAGGCCTCTGAACTAGATGTCACTACTATATCAAGTTATGTGCTTTCTAAAGAAACAAATATACATCAGAGAGCTTAGAGAAGTATTGGAGATTTGGAGTTTAGATCCTCTTAGAAACAGCTCAGGGGGTGTCAGTGCACCATAGGATAAAACTTACAAAAAAATTCTCCTTTATAGCTCTCCCTCTGTCCAAAGTTTACAACCAAAACAGCAGCAAAAACAAACAGTAAAACAAAATAAAAACCAACAACAACAAAAACCTTACAAAAAAACAAACAAAAAAGAAAAGTCTCTTTCTCTGTTCTCATAATTCCTTTGCTGTGTTGTTCTTTTCCTGTTTGTAAGGTCCTCCTTTGGTTACTGGGCCGCTCACCATGTGCCCTGCACTCTGACAAGACTCTGTCTCAGTGGTTGACTGCAATGCTTGTGAGGGTCGGTTCTGTGGGGGGTTCTGGGGCTTAGGTATCAATGTCCTTGTTTTATAGATGAGGACAAGGAGTCCTCAAAATCACTAGGTAACTGGGTTAAGGTCACAGAGATAGTGAATAGGAGGGTTGGTATTTGAACCCAGAGGGTTTGTATTTAAAATTCCATTCTCTTCAGTCACTACACTCTCCCTCCTCAGCATAGGGTTTGAGAAACTTAGAGCTAAGAAGGATCTTACGTATGCTAAGTTTCTTATCTTAGCAGTGAAGAAACTAAGGTGGCGAGACATGATTTCTTTTGTTGGTAACTGTCACCCAGATCATGGCACCACCACTCTTGTCTCCTAAAATCTGTGGTTTGGAGAATTGGGGGAAAGGCAGTGGTAGGAACTTCCCCTTACAGCTATTAAGCTTTCATTTCTTTAGAGAGTGGCTCTCAAACTTGAATGAACATAGAATCATGTGGAGGACGTGGAAATCAGAAACACTGATTTCTGGGCACCATCCCCAGAGTTCCTGAATAAGCAGAATTGGAATGGGGCCCCAGAATTTGCATTTTTGACAAGCCTCTGGGTGATGCCTTTGCTGGTCCAGAGACAACACTTTGGGGACTCTGCCTTGGATGGTACTTTCCCTTATTAAATTTTCATTTTTTCTTTCTCCATTATTCCAGCTAATAATACCATTACTGATAAAAATTGTTGATGTGCACATCAAAAGGCACCTCAGCTTGATGTACAGTATTACAAAAGGCTATGTCAAAAGTCAAGAGGACACCAAATTTTTAATACAACAAATTTCTAGCCGTGAGTCAATATATCAGGTGAGAGACAAGTACTGTCATTTTTGGGGGAAAAAATTACTTTGGTGTCTTCTTCCCTCCCTCCCTCCCTCCCTCCCTCCCTCCCTCCCTTCCTTCCTCCCTTCCCTTTAAGATTTATTTTATTGTTTGAGAGAAGGTGCGAGAGAGAGAGAGGGAAGGGAGGAGGGCCCAGAGCAGTCTCCATAGTTGTACACAATTAGTTGTGACATGGTTTCATTCCACACAGGTGGATGTGGGGCTGTGTGGGGGGCAGGAACTGAACAGGAGTCCTTCCACATGGGGGTGAGAACCTTAGCCACTGAGCTGATCCCTGGACCTCGCGGTTGCAGGGAAGTGCTCAACCTGTTGAGCTATCCTGGAATCCTTATGGTGTATTAATTTCTTTTAACACTGTTTCTACATGTGTTTGGCCCAACAGATAAACTATAGCACATGAAGGGGAGTCAACTGTTTATTATGTTATGCAACAGGGATGTTAAAACTTTTGGCTTTCCTGGGCCACACTGGAAGAAGAATTATTTTGGGCCATACATAAAATGTACCAACACTAACAATAGCCAGTGAACCAAAAAGAAAAGAAAGAAAAATCACAAAAAAATACTGTGTTTTAAGAAAGTATACAAATTTGTATTGGTCTGCATTCAAAGCCATCCTGGGCCACATGCAACCTGTGGGCCATGGGTTGGACAAGCTTGTTATATGAAGAGCTGCCAAGAACAGTGTGTGCTGTTTAAATTTCAGCTTCTTATAATCAAACAAATTTATGATCTTCACAGAAGAAACTCTACTATTTTTATTTTCTGCGTGCAGAGTGAAAAAGAGAGCTGTTGGCCTGGGTAACATTCTCTAATGGCAGGGCACTTGGAAAAGGCTTCACTCAAGCAGACCTTGAGACTCAAACAAGGCCTGAAACACATGGCAGTTTGAAGTGGTGAGGAAGAGAGGGAAAGAAAACAAAGGTTTGGCAGTGAAAACTTGAAATACTGGCACTGAGGAGTAGATAAGTAGTGGTATTTATTTATTTTTTATCATTCAAGACCCTCCTCATTTCCAGGTAAGATGTAGTAGGAACCAAATGGTAGATGAGGATGTAGCATACTAGCACTCAGAGATGGAACATATCACTTGCTAATCAGGTTATCTCATGCCAGTCTGTCCACTCCATGCCACACTACAATTCAGCAGAGGAGTGTTTTTAAAATTCTATTTTAAGTTTCATGCATGATTTTTTGCTTACGAGCATTCAATGGCTCTGCATGGCCTTAGGGTAGGGTCTTTGACTCTCTCTCTCTACACGTACACACACACATACCAAAAAATGCATACACATTTCAAGAGATGTTATCAATGTATTACTTTTCAAAGTTGAATTGAATTATGGTAGCAATGTGTAATAAGACTTCCACTCAAAAGATGGCATTAATCAGAAATGTTAAGATAGCTGAACAGGTTGAGTGCCTGCCTTGCTATTGTGAGGTCCAGGGATTGAATCCTGTCACTGGCCTGTGCAAACCCATATGCTGAACTGTGGTGCAACTGATAACTACTGGGATGGCAGCAAAGGTGCTTTCCTCCCATGTGGGAGGCCCCCGGTTCGGTTCTTGCCCTACATGACCTGACATTCGCCTGTGTGGAATGAAACTATGTCACAACTATTGATGTACAACTATAGAGATTACTCTGGGCCCTCCCCGCTTCTTCCTCTCACCTCTCAAACAATAAATCTTTTTTTGGGGGGAGTGGGAAGCTGGGATGGCTCAGTGGGTTGAATGTTCCCTTTGCAATCCTGTGGTCTGAGGATCCAGTCCCAGCACTGGCCCGTGCGGACCCATATGCTGAACTGGGGCAAGCTTCCCATCTGGGTGGTTCTCAGTTCAGTTCTCACCAGGGTGAGCTTCCCATGTATGGGAAACCCCTGGTTTGGCCCCCAGATTTTGGGGATGTGCCTCCTATGTAGGAGGCCCCCTGGATCAGTTCCCAACCTGTGCAGCCCCTGCCCACCTGTGGAACAAAACCATATCAAGAACTGATGATGTACAGCTGTGGAGACTGCTCTGGGCTCATCCCCTTCTCTCTATGTCTCTCTGTCAAAAACAATAAAATAAATCTTTTTTATTATTGTTTGTGACAGAGACAGACAGACAAAGATAGAGAGAAGGGGGAGGGCCCAGAGCAGTCTCCATAGTTGTACATCATCAGTTTTCGATATAGTTTTAACTCACAGGATGTGTGGGGCTGCGCACATTAGGAACCAGCCAGGGGCCTCCTGCAAGGGAGGCACACCCTGTAAGCTGGGGCCCTCCCACGTGGAAAACACACTCAGGGCGGGAGTTGAACCAGGGGCCTCCCACATAAGAGGCTTGCCCTGGTAAAAACTGAACTGGGCACACCACGATTCAGCATATGGGCCTGCACGGCCCAGGGCCAGGATTTGATCCTCGGTCCCTGGGGCTGCAAGCTGAGAGCTCAACCCGCTGAGCCATCCTGGCATCCATCCCTAAAATAAACCTTTAAAACAAACAAACAAACAAACAAACAAACAAACAGGCAGCAGTAAGCAAATTAATGCTAGCGTCACTATGCAAAAGGCAGGGCAGTCAAAGAAAATGGTGGAAACATGATTGTCGTTCGAGAAGCGTAAGGTCATTTTTTGCGTGGGGGGTGGGGTGGGGTGGCCAAGATCACTTTATTTTTATTATTTTTATTTTTGTTAAATATATTAGGGTTACATTGGTTAGTAAAAATTACCTAGGTTCCAGGTGTATGACTCTACAGTACTTTGTCTATGTGTTACAATATGTGCTCACCACCCAGAGTCAGCTTTCTTTCCATTGCCATATATTTAGCTCCCTGTCCCTCCTCTCCCACCCCACTTCCTCCTTACCCTCAGGTAACTACTAAACTATTGATTATGCTCTTGAGATTTTGTTTCTTTGAGGCTTTCAGTTTTATATTCCACATACGAATGAAGTTATGTTGTTCCTAGTTTTCTTTGTCTGGCTTATTTTGCTTAGCATGATTAACTTAAGTTGCATCCATGTTGCTGTAAATGGTAATATTTCATCTATTCTTATAGCTGAAGACTATTCCATTACATATATGTACCATGGGTTTGTTTTTAATTGATAAATTTATTGGGGTGATGTTGATAAAAAGTACATTGTTTCCAGGTGTACAATTCTACATTATATTGTCTATACATTACATTATGTGCTCACCACCCAGAATCAGCTCTTTACATCACCATATATTTGGTGCCCCCTCCCTGCCCCCAGCTCTTCCACCCACCTCCCCCATTACCCTCAGGTAACCACTAAACTATTGACTGTGCCCAGGGAGTTTTTGTTTCTTTGTTACTTTAAGTTCTTTATTCCACCTATGAGTGAGGGAATTGATTCTTTCAGTCTGACTTATTTCACTTAATAAGATGGTTTCAAGGTCCGTCCATTTTGTCACAAATTGCTGTATTTCATCTTTCTTATTACAGAGTAGTATTCCATTCTGTAAATGTACCACAACTTCTTTATCCAGTTATCTATCAGAAGACACTTTGGTTGTTTCCACAACTTGGCCACCATGAACAGTGATGCGATGAGCACTGGGGTACATATATCTTTGTGGATTAAGGTTTTTCGGGTTGCCATATGACCCAGGAGAGGGATTGCTGGGTCATATGGCAATTCCATTTCTAGTTTTTTGAGGGATCTCCATACTGCCTTTCATAGTGGTTGTAGCAATTTACATTCTAAATAGCAGTGATTGAGGGTTCCTTTTACTCCACAGCTTCTCCAGCACTTGTTACCCCTTGCCTTGTTGATTATAGCCATTCTAACAGGTGTGAGGTGGAATCTTATCATGGTTTTAATTTGCATCTCCCTAATTGCTAGGGATGTTGAGCATTGTTTGCATGTATCCGTTGGCTGTTTGTATGTCTTCAGGAGAGAAGTGTCTGTTTAGATCTGCCCATTTTTTAATTGTTGTTGAATTATAAGAGTTCTTTATATATTTTTGATATTAGCCCCTTATCAGAGGCATTGTTTGCAAATATATTCTCCCAGTTGGTTGGTTGCCTCTTTGCTTGGTTGATGGTTTCCTTTGCAGCGCAGAAGCTTTTTAGCTTGATAAGGTCCCATTTGTTAATTTGTGCTTTTACTTTCCCTGCCAATGAGGTCAGATTCATAAAGTCCTCCCTGAATCCCAGGTCTATAAGTTTAGTGCCAATGTTATCTTCTATTCAATTTATTGTTTCCTTTCTTCTTTGGAGGGCTTTAATCCATTCTGAGTTAATTTTGGCGTATGGTGAGAGATCGCAGTTCAAATTAAACCTGTTACATGTGTTTTTCCAATTTTCCCAGCACCATTTACTGAAGAGGCTTTGTTTTCTCCACTGTATATTTTTTGATTCTTTATCAAAAATAATCTGTCCATAAATTTGTGGGTTTATTTCTGGGTTTTCAATTCTGTTCCATTGGTCCGTGGGTCTGTTTTTCTGCCAGTACCAAGCTGTTTTGATTACTGAGGCTTTGTAGTACAGATAAAAGTCAGGCAGTGAGATGCCCCCTGCTTTATCCTTTTTTCTTAGGATAGCTTTTGCGATTTGTGGTCTTTTGTGGTTCCATACAAATTTGATGATTTTTTTCTTTTATCTGTTTCTTGAAAGAATGACTGTGGGATTTTGATGGGAATGGCATTGAATCTGTATATTGCTTTGGGGAGTATGGCCATTTTAACTATGTTAATTCTTCCAATCCATGAACATGGACTGTCTTTCCATTTCTTTGTGTCCTCTTTAATTTCTTTTAAGAGTGTCTTATAGTTTTCAGTGTATAAGTCCTTCACATTCTTTGTTAGATTTATTCGTAGGTATTTCATTTTTTTTGTTTGCAATGGCAAAGGGAATGGATCTTCTCATCTCTCTTTCTGAAGTTTCCTTGTTGGCATACAAAAATGCAGTTGATTTTGAGACATTGATTTTGTATCCTGCGACTCTACTGTATTCGTCTATTATATGTAATAGATTTCTGATAGAGTCTTTAGAGTTTTCTACATACAGGATCATGCCATCTGCAAAGAATGACAGTTTAACGTCTTCTCTCCTGATTCTAATACCTTTTATTCCTTTCTCTTGTCTGATTGCTCTGGCTAGAACTTCTAGTACTATGTTGAAGAGCAGTGGTGACAGGGGGCATCCCTGTCTTGTTCCTGATTTTAGGAAAATAGGCTTCAGCTTTTCCCCATTCAGTATAATATTTGCTGAGGGTTTTTCATATATGGCCTTAATTAAGTTGAGGTACTCTCCTTCAATTCCCATTTTATTCAGTGTTTTTATCATAAATGGGTGTTGTATCTTGTCGAATGCTTTTTCTGCATCGATTGAGATAATCATGTGGTTTTTATCCTTTGTTTGGTTTATGTGCTGGATTACATTGATTGATTTGCGTATGTTGAACCATCCTTGTGCCCCTGGGATGAATTCCACTTGGTCATGGTGAATAATGTTTTTAATGCACTGTTGTACTCTGTTAGCTAAATTTTATTTAAGATTTTTGCATCAGTGTTCATCAGTGAGATTGGCCTATAGTTTTCCTTTTTGGTAATGTCTTTCCCAGGTTTTGGTATTAGGGTGATATTAGCTTCATCAAAAGAGTTGGGTAGTACTACCTTCTCTTGAATTTTCTGGAGTAGTTTGAGGAGGATAGGCGTTAGTTCTTCTTTGAATGACTGGTAGAATTCATTGGTAAAGCCATCTGGTCCAGGCCTTTTGCCTTTGGGCAATTTTTGGATAATTGTTTCAAGTTCTGTACTGTTGATTGCTCTATTGAGGTTATCCAAATCTTCTTGGTTCAGTTTAGGTAAACTATGTGTTTCTAGAAATGTGTCCATTTCCTCTAGGTTGTCAAATATGTTGGCATAGAGTCTTTCATAATAATCTCTTATGATTGTTCGTATTTCTGCAGCATCAGTTGTAATCTCTCCCCTACAGTCCCATATTCTGGAAATATGAGCTTTTTCTCTTTGTCCTTTGGTGAGCCTAGCCAGTGGTTTGTCGATTTTATTGATTTTTTCAAAGAACCAGCTGTTTGTAGTGTTAATTTTATCGTTTTTCTATTCTGAATTTCATTAAGTTCTGCTTTGATTTTAATTAATTCTTTTCTTCTGCTGGCTTTGGGGGACCTCTGTTCTTCTTTCTCTAGCTCTATAAGATGAGATGTGAGGGTGTTTACTTGTAGTTTTTCTTGTTTCTTGAGATAGGCCTGTAATGATATAAATTTCCCTCTTAATACTGCTTTCGCAGTGTCCCAGAAATTCTGGTACGTCGTATTTTCATTGTCATTCGTTTCTACAAATTTTTTAATCTCTTGTTTAATTTCCTGTTTGATCCAGCTACTTTTCAATAGCGTGTTGTTCAATCTCCATGTATATGTTGTTCTCTCTGCACTTGATCTT
>PVKE010022089.1:14792-25980 GCA_004027555.1 Craseonycteris thonglongyai
TTCAGTCCCAGGATATGGTCTATCCTTGAAAATGTTCCATGTGCACTAGAGTAAAATGTATAGCCCTTTGTTGTAGGATGGAATGACCTGTAAATGTCAATTATGTCCATTTCCTGCAATGTATCATTTAAAGCTGCAATCTCCTTATTTAGTTTCTGCTTGGATGATCTGTCCAATGTTGTCAGGGGGGTGTTTTGATCCCCTACTATAATTGTATTTTTGTCAAATTCTCCTTTTAGATCTGTTAGTAGTTGCTTTATAAATTTTGGTGCTTCCTGACTGGGGGCATATATATTGATGAGTGTCATGTTTTCCTGGTGTATTGTCCATTTTATCAAGATGTAATGTCCATCTTTATGCCTTATGATTTTTTTTATCCTGATGTCTTTTTCATCAGAAATCAGTATGGCCACTCCAGCTTTTCTCTGACTGCCATTTGCCTGGAGTATTGTTTTCCATCCTTTTACCCTGAGTCTATGTTTGTCCCGTGGCTGAGGTGTGTCTCTTGTAGGCAGCATATGGTTGGATTTTGTTTTTTAATCTAGTCTGCTACCCTGTGCCTCTTTATTGGTGAATTCAGTCCATTTACATTCAGGGTGATGATTGATATATGAGGATATCCTGTATCCATTTCTTCTTTTTTTTATTTTTTTGTTGTCCCAACTTTTCTCCATTTATTTTGATTTCTTGAGTCAGGTCAGATAGCCTCCTTTAGTGTTTCTTGGAGTGCGGGTTTTGAGCTGGAGAATTCCCTCAGCTTCTGTATATGTGTAAAGGCCTTAATTCCTCCTTCATATCTAAAGGTTAATTTTGCTGGATAGTTAATTCTTGGCTGGAAATTTCTCTCTTTTAATCTTTTGAAGATAGGGCTCCACTCCCTCCTGGCTTGCAGAGTTTCTGCTGATAAGTCTGGTGACAGCCTGATAGGTTTTCCTTTGAAAGTTATATTTTGGTTTTCCCTGGCAGCCTTGAGGATTTTTTCTCTGTCATTGATTTTTGTCATCTTCAGAACAATGTGCCTTGGAGATCTGCTAGGGTCTAGGTAGTTAGGGCTTCTGCTTTCCTATTGGATTTGGGGCTGTACTTCTTTCCGCAGGTTAGGGAAATTTTCATCCACTATTTTTTTCGTAGGCTCTGAGAAGATTTCATCTCGCTTCCTTCTGGTACCCCTATTATTCTAATATTGTTCTTTCTGATGGAGTCAGAAAGTTCTTGTAGGGCTCTTTCTTTTCTCTTGATTTTCCTTTCCCTTTCTTCTTCCCTCTGTGATAATTCCATGTTTGTTTCTTCATTTTCACTCACCCTTTCCTCTAGTTGGTCAGCCCTGTTTCCTATGCTGGTCAGTTCTTTTTTCAGCTCTCCTATAATGACTTTCATTTCAAGGAGTTCCTTTTGGTTCTGCTCTAGCTCCTCAATTTTGTTGGTAAATTACTCATTTTGCTCAGAAAATTTCTTGTTGAGGTCATTTAACTATGTCTGGGTACTTTGCCAGCATTGAGTGAGCTCTCTGAGTGTCTTGATTAATGCAGCCCTGAATTCTGTTTCACTTAGATTTGATTCCAAGTGTGCAAGGTCCTTTACTAAAGAATGCCCCTGATCTTCTGGAGGGGCTTTGGATTCTGAGGTGTGCATTGTGTTTGATGTGGTTCTTTTTGCTTTACAAATGTGTCTGTTTTCCCTCTGGGGGTTTGCTGATCAGATGGGCTTCTCTTTATTTTTTCTTTTGGGCTCAGTTGTGGGAGAAGGAGATTTTGGGAGAGGGTTGGGGGAAGCAGACAGCTTCTGTGTCCTGGGGCACTTCAGGTTGCTGTCTTAGCTGTTAGATAGCAGGGTAGTAAAGGTGTGGCCAGGGGTGGGGGCATGTGAGTATGAGCTAGGGCGGGCCTGAGACACAAGAGCAGATTCCTCTTTCAGCAGGGGGGCTGGTGGTTCAGTGCGGCCGGGGTGCAGGAGCTCCAGTCTTTCTCTCCTCTGCCTGGCTGCCCCTCCTTCAATCTTATCTGTAAGCCACGCCCGCAGGGCAGCACTTGGATGGGCTGTGGCTTGGCAGAGGTCCCGGTTGGCCACGCAGTCCCTTATGCAGGCAATGATAGTGCGGTGACCCAGTTGGCAGCCCCGTTGTGCGCGCGGGCTGCAGCACCCCAGTGGCCTGGTGGGCAGGACGCCGAAAGCCCAGTTGCGCTTTCGTGAGCAGGCAGCAGTGCTGCAGCGGCCCGGTGGGTGGGGCGCCGAAAGCCCTGTGCGCACAGGTTGTAGCTCCTGCGACAACTGCTCTATGTTCCCGGCTCTGTTGAGACCACCGGATTCATTCTAAGCATGTCTAATGCACCTATGCCCACTCAAGCCCCAGCCCTTGGTCCAAGAACCCTGTCTTCAGAAGGCGTTCCTTCACAGTCAATCTCCTCCATAAATCAGGGGTGCTGAGCTGTTGTTGGCTGGTGCCCTGCTCTCACCCTGCCTGCCGGGAAGTGCAGCCGCCCTGCTCCACAGTCCCTGTTCCACTTTAGGCTCTGTGATCTGATTAGGGCACCGTGTGCTGTCCCTTGAGTTCGGATGTTAAATTGTCCACAGTCTTGTGGGGCTTCCATGCTCCCTAGGTCTCGGCTTCCAGCCCGCCCTTGATCCAGCTCCACTTTGACTGTAGTCCCCCAGTCCCCCTTTGTTTTTGCCAGCCCTGGGACGCGCTCTGAGTCTCTGTCCCTGAACCGCTGCTTCCCCTTCCCTCTCCTGCTCTCCCCTTTTTTCTCTAACCTTTGGGTGTTGTTCTGCGTTGTGTGGTTCTCTTAGTTGAGGTTTCTTCTCAGGGTTTCCCCTGTGGATTCCCCTCTGTTCACAATGCTCTTCCCAGGCAGTTATCGGCATTCTTTTTTCATGCTGCCATCTTTGATCTTGCCATGTCATTCTATAGCAGTTTTACAGAATTTGCTGTGGGTCCAGTTTGGTATGAAGAGAGTTTAGCTGCTACCTATTCACCTATGCAAGCAGGTTTGGACCACAATATGTGGGTGCTGTGGGCAGGATAATAATTTGACATCTTCCCAATATTGACTCAATGTTATTGAGTGAGAAGAAACAATTTAATACGTGAGTTCTTATATTCAAAATGAGGGATTTATTATATAAGATTGTTTTCAACCAAAAATGTTACCTGTTTAAACTTTAGATAAACCAGTTGTTCTCTGTGTATAGCACAATGCCATGCCATTAAATGGGTGCAGAATTTCAATCACCTTTATTTGACAGTCCCCGGGAACTTTCATTGTTTGGTCCCAGGGCTGTTGGTATTGCCAAGTACACACTCCAGACAGACTTAAAGTTAGAGAGTAAGCCCAATGAAGAGACTGAAATGGAGCTATTTCTCCAGTTATGTTAGGAGTTATCAGTAGAAAACGTGAACTAATTGACATATTTTCTCATTAGTCCACTGTTTTTGTGCTCCCAGTAGACTGGCTTCCCAAACAACTGCTCAGTTGGCTCCCCTCAGTGGGGCTCCATCTATGAGAATTGTCCTCGGTGTACTGTGGAGTGCACATTAGCCTTCTCTGAGAAATCTTGGGCAAAGCTGTTATGCAAGCTACTGACTACAGAATTCATCATAACATGAGTAAGCAACACAATCAACACAGAGGGGAGAACTGAACCAAATATTTCCCTCAAATCATAAACTAAGTGAAATTTCTACCATAGTATTTATTTCTCCCTCCGATTTCAAAGCCAGAAATGCACTTAGTTTAATAAATTGTTTTACTTAATTCCTTACAGAAATTATATGAAATTCTGGAAACCAACAGACGAGATGCTATCAAAGAACTAGGTAGGTCAGTGAAGTATTTGTTTTTTTTAAGTCACACCTGGTGTGTGTGTGTGTGTGTTATATGCTGTTGAGTCAGCTTCAATTTCTGGTGAGCCTAGTGATACCCACAATGTCCTGCCTCAAGCAGCCCTGCTCAGCTCTTTTAAACCCATACCTATGGCTTTTTAAAAATAAAGTCAATCCATCTCATATTTATTTGGTCTTCCTATTTTCCTTCTGTCTTCAATTTTTCCCAGCATTATTATTTTTTCTAAAGAACCCTGCCTTTTCATGCTGTACCCAGAGTTAGGACAGTTTCAGTTGTCATTTTTTGCCTCTAGCAGTGTTTCAGGCTTAATTTGCTCTAGGACCTACTATCCCATAATTTAACCCAAGGAAGACAAGTTTGTGCTTTCATTCATTTACTCATCCAACAAGCATTTACTGAGCGCATGTAATGGGATGGTTATGCACAGCCTGATGGAGTGTATGAGCAAATCAATAGATAACTGCAGAAAGTTAGAGGAGTTCCTTCATTTCTATGGGATCACAGAGCAAAGAATGAGTGTGGAATAATACAATTGAGGTGGCAGGATCAGATTTCTCAAGGTTGAAAAAGTCATGTGAAGGTTACCTTTACCAAAGGATGTTTTTGCTTTTGTTTCTGTTTTATTCTGTTTGCAAGGATACTCAGGAGTGTAGTGGCAAAGGGATGTCATTTATTGAGCATCTATAGTCACTGTGTTTGAGTTGAAGTACATAGCAGGAGCCCTAGGATTTTATACAAACCTTCTTGGGTTTGTTTTCCTCATAACGGTGTTGTGGGCCAGGTCTTCAGTCTCTGAAAAGTATCTGGGAGAGAGCCTGGCATATTATGGACCCTTAATAAAATGGAAATTATTATAAAAGAAATAAAGTAAAACCACTTTGCATTTGTAATCACATTATAAGATGCCATATGGATTTATGAGGATCTTACTTCCCAAATTAAAATAGAAAGAGCATGATCTAATTAATGAAAAATTAACTTTGAAGACAAAATGTCAGAATGTTTTGGCACTGTCTCAGAATATTCAGGACCCATTGTTGCAATTTATATAGAGGCAGATTTTTATTTCTGTACTTTTAAAGATTAGGGACCTAGGAGCTGCTGTCTTACATTATGTTAGATTAGCATGAAATATTACAAAATTTTTTTGATTCAGTGCTGTAAAAGGGAGGGTTGGCTCCCATATGTTTGCTGCAAGTGATTGTTGAATACTAATTACGTTAGGAATTGTGTTAACAGTTTTCTATGCACTATCTCATTTAGTACTTATAATTACTCTGTGAAGCCAATATTATTATCATCTTTGTTTACAGATAATGAAACTGAGGCTTAGAAAGGTTAAGTTGCCTGAGGTTCTGTGGGTAGTCAGTGGTGAGATAGACCTCAAGCCCAGGTGTGTATGACACTAAAATCTATCCTCTTGATCATGGTAGCCTTCCTTTTACTGGTCATATCATTTCAAAAAAAAAATGTTTGAATACCTTCCAGATGCCAGGCATTGTACTCAATGTTAGAATTACAAAAATGAAACAAATGCAGTTTTAGCCTTAACTTCCTTTCCTGTCCATGACATCTCATGTTCATGAAAGAGGAAAGAATATGGAATTTGATCTCAGAAAAACCCACCAGCCAAAGTCCAGGGGCTCTTTCATTAAGTCATTTATTCATCTCTGTAACAAAAATTGTATAATATAGAGGATGACACAAATAAAAATAGTCATACTACAATGTAATGAGTTCCGTAACGGAGATAGGTAGGAGTGCCATGGGAATATAGCAGAGAGAGTGATTTTTCTCCTAGCTGGTGGAGGAAGTCAGTTTTCAGTTTTCTCATCTACCAGATGGAGATAAAAATAACTGGTCCTACCAGCCTCACAAGTTCTTTATAAAACAGTAACAAAAAAATATTGCATAAGTACTTTGGAAACTATGAACTATTATACAAACATTTGTTATTGTTGTGGTTATTGCATTGTTTGCTTACTGATAGTTTTATTTGTTCAGGACTTATAGAGCATGAGGGACGTGATATTGTTGTTGCTTCGAAGACCAGGCAGGCAATTCGAAATGTGATTGCTAAAGCTCTGAAAAACCTTACCTTCCTTTGGTCAAGAGGCATTATTGATAACCATGAGGGCATCGAGATGAATAAGGTAATAAAACAATTTTCTGAAATATTACTTGATTCCATAAGCCTGACCCTTCAGCCTTCAATGTTTAGCAGAGGAAAATGAGTGATTAACCTCAGTGTCAACTCTATTTTGCCTACAGTCTTTGTCAATACCAATGGCATACCGGTGCCAATGCTACCTGGTATACTCCATGTCAAAACTCCATATATAGTTACAAGTAACAGAAACTAAAATGGTCTTGATTTAACAAAGAAATGGAGTTGGGAGCCTTATTATAGGGGTACAGTGTACCTTACAGAACCCATGGTAGCCAGACCATGTGGCCAGGCCTCAGGTTGGGACTTGAATAAGAACCCAGAAACCATTCCAGATTCTCCAGTTCCAATCAGGCTAATTATTGCCTATTAATTGTCTAATTGCCAGCCAAATAAATTGTATATTATCAACCCCAGGTCATAAGAATTTAGGTAAATGTATTCAATTTAACTAAAAAATATATGTTGGATACTCACTATGTGCTATGGACTCTTGAGGAAATTGGGATAATTAATGAATACAACACTGACCTCAAACTTCATGGGCTCTTCCTCATTCTTTCATTTAGTCATTTATTCATACAATCAACAAAAGTTACATAATATGGGGGGGTGAGACACATAATTAAAAATAATGACACTATAAGGTAATGAGTTCCATAAGGCATACCTAAGTGATTATCTTTTACCTGGTAGGGGAAGCCAGAGAAGGCTTCTTAGGGCCACAATACTAGATCTATATTCTCCAAAATTAAAAGGGTTTTAGAGAAGCAAATTATACCGGTGGAAAAAATTGAGAGAATATGACATTAAACTATATAGTGGTCAACTATGGATTTTAGATAATTTGAGATTAAGGCAGGGTACAATATAAATGCTAATTGGATTATGAAGACGATAAATTGAATATGAGATAATATATCAGTGAAAATAGTAATAAGGGGAGAATAAGGACAAAAATGATTATAGGATAATTTAAATAGGGTGGAGAAGCTCTGAGTAAATAATCAAAGTTAAATTTGCATAACAGTAGTTTATTTAGATTTCCTTAGTTTTTACCTAATGTTCCTTTTCTGTTACAGGATCTGATCACTATTGTTTTGATTGTTTGCTTCTAGGTACTTCTTTCAAAAATAAAAGCACTGAACAACTTCCCAATGGAAATCCCACCCCCTACTCCTGACAAATATCTTCATAATATTGTTTGGTTGGAAAACAAAGATGTTCTCATTGAGTTCTTCAAGGTAAAGATTTTGTCTTCTATTCTGACTCAGGTTTGATGATAATTATTTTTCATTTTTTCCACTCCTCAATGCAAGATTGACCAAAATAAATAAATAAATGAAATGAAATAAAATAAAATATCCAAAGCAAGAATCTTGCAATGGCCAGTAAACGTTAAATCAAAACAGGTCCTGCAAAACCCAGAAGAGTAGATTTTATTTTGAGCCTAGAGGGTAAATACAGTTTTTTGCAAAGGCTTACCTGCTGAGGATGAGATAATTATGTTACCTAATTGTTACCAATCCTATCATATTTTTGTTGTAGAGCTCTAGACTTCCAGATGCATGCTCTGGAAAGACTTTTTTTTTTTTTAACAGCAAGAGTCCCATGTTTGGATTACTATTACTATATATGCCAGGCAAATAAAAGTAAAAGCAGGTCGTGTAGGTAATAGAGAATAGTGAGGACTGTGGCACATTGAAGAGCTCATGCTCTGTGTAAAGTCAGCTGAGTGGTCTCTTTCAATAAATATTCATTGAATATCCTCCCCATGCCATAGATTGTTCTAGGTTTGGGGATACTGCCATGATATGCTTTCTTAGACTTCATATTATATGGATGAAGATGGGCAGTAAGCATGCCAACACATAAATATATAGCCTGTCAGATGGTGGTGACTGCTATGGAGAAAAGGTGAGAAAGAAAATATGGTTAGACAGCTATTCTATATAAAGTGCTCAGAAAAGTCTGCTCTATAAAGTGACATTTGAAAAGAGATCTGAAAGAAGTTAGGGATCAAGGCCATAGAGATATCTGGGAGAATATTCCAAGAAGGTACATCCCCTGAGGTAGAGTGTGTGTGACACCACAGAGGTTCCTATGATGACAGCAGTGATGCAGGGAGGAGATGAAAATGAGAGCAGTTATAAAGACCCTCAGTTTGTATATTTTTCAGGCCATTGTAAGAACTTTAGCTTTTTCTCTGAATTCAATAGAAATTGACTGGAAGGTTTGAAACAGAGAAGTGACATAATCTAAGCTACATTTAAAAATGACCACCTTGTGCTGTGTTGAGAATAGACTGTAAGGGAACAAAGGCAAGTCAGGGAGACCAGTTTGGAGGCAATTGCAATAAGGGAGGCAAGAGAGAATGGTGGCTTGGGCTAGTGAAAGTGGTGAGGAATGGTCAGACTCTTCATAAGCTTTGGAGAGAGAGCTGATAGATCTGATGGAGCTAGTGTTAGAGAAAACATGACTTCTAAGATTTTAGTCTGAAAATAGAATGGAATTACCATTTGCTTAGATAAGAAAGACAAGATTTATATGGCCAAGCAAGAATTTGATTCTGAATACATTAAATTTGAGAAAGCTATTAGACATCTAAGTGGAGATGTTGAGTAGGCAGTTGAGTATATGACTGGAACTCAGGTGGGAGGCCAAATTGGAGATAGACATTTTGGAGTTGTCAACATAGACATAATATTTAAGGTCTTGACTTGAGACTTGATGAGGTAACTTGTGGAATTATTATGGAGATTGAAAAATTGAGTTCTGGGAAAGCTGGGATGGCTCAGTGGGTTAAACGCTCGCTTTGAAGCCCCAAGGACTGAGGGTCGAATCCCGGCTCCAGCCCAGGCAGACCCACATGCTGAACTGGGGTGTGCTTCCCGAATGCAGTGAGGCCGCCAGTTCAGTTAAAAAAAAAAAGAGTTCTGGACTATAACATTTAGAGGTGGGGAGATAAGGAAGAATTAACAAAAGAATTGAGGATAGAAAAGGAAATCAGATTTGTGGTTATCAGAGGTGGGAGGTGGAGGCTGGGAAATTGGAGAAAAGTGGAAAAAAGGTATAAACTTCCAAGTTGTAGGATAAATAAGTGCTGGGTATGTAATATACAATAGTTAACACTGCTATATAGGATATTTGAAAGTTGCTAAGAGAATTGATCCTAAAAGTTATGATCACAAGGAAAAATGTTCTTTTTCATAACTGCAAAAAGTTATGGATGTTAAATAAACTTATTGTGGTGACTATTTTGCAATATATGTATGTCAATTCATTATGCTGTACACTTTAAACTTATACAGTGCTGTATGTCAATGATATCTCAATGAAACTGTAAAAAAGGATTGAGGAGTAAGCCTTCAGGTAGGAGGAAAACTAAGAGTGTTGTCCCAAAGAACGTGAAGAAAGTGTTTCAAAAAGGAGAAAGTGATCAACTATGTCAAATGAGGTTGAGAGATCAAATCAGATGCAGACTGAACACTGACTTTTAGATTTAATAATGTTGAAGTCAGATTTTTGTTTTGAAGAGAAGACATAAAGCTGAATTTTTATGTGAGAGCTATTTTATGAATTACAAAATTTATAATTTTTCCTCTTAAAATTTATTAAATTATTAGAATCAGGAGAACTCTGTGACAAAGAATGGCACTTGTTTTACCACAAATTTGGTTGTACTGTACCTTGTGATCTGGGCATGTAGATATGTAAGGCATCTGTTTGACCATAATAAGTATAGTGGTTGCTCATAGGTTGTGAAAGAGTTCACAAAACAAAGTAAGAAAAAGAAAAACAGTTTTATTAAGTATGCTCAAATTAGAGTGGGCAGAATCTAAAAGAGACAATTGTGCTGATGTCCTCTCGTAGCTAGCCTTATATGAGTGGGAAAAAATCATCAGTTATGGTTACTAGGGAGTTGGGGTTGTGGGCTCTGCTGACTAATCAGGGCTAAGGCAGGGAGCAACTGATCATGGCTTCAGGTCCTCATGTCAGTCATGGTATCATTCGGTCTGATTCCCAGGGGATACAGTCTGTGGGGTCACTTTGCTTTCATTAGTTCAGAGCTGAAACACAACTGAGGCCAAGATGGCATCTTTAGTTGAATGAAACTGTTCCTATGGTTAACAAACCTAAAGTTTCGTTTCTAAAACTTTGTTGATACTGACTATAATTTGATGTCCTGGGCTGAATGATTAACTGGAATGGACATACAGTATGTGTACAGGTAGGAAAATCTAAGGCAGGGGTTTCCAATCTTTTTATACCCTAGGGCGCATTCTAAAATATCGGTACGGCGGCGGGCACCAGCTATTTCTAAGGATATTTATTATTGAATAAGAATAAAAAATAATAAACAAAAATAATTTGAAAATAATAAATTTATTGTACAAATTGTATACACATAAAGAGACATATATACAAAACATAATACAAAGTAAATAAAAAACACACGTATAATAAAATCATTTAAAAAAACATAAAAGAAAACATAAAAAAAAAACCAATCTGTCAGTGTGATCTTTGGCATTGCATTTCAGTGGCCAGTGCCTCGTAATTAGGAGAGTATGACGACAACCCTGTTAGCAAACAATTATTAAGATGCTCATCGGTAAGTCGAGATCTATATCGTGATTTTATTAAATTCATGTTTGAAAACAAAGATTCGCATAAATACGTTGACCTGAAAAACGCTTTGATTTTATATGCCGCTTTTTTTTTAAATGGGAACCTTTCTTTGTCGACTATGTTCCATAAAACCTCTGATATTAAGGATTTTAGCAAAATATCGTTGTTAAGGTTCAAAATTTCTAACTCTAGTTCTTCTGCTTTCCCCAGAACAAGGTCTGCACTACATGCAGCTAGTTCTATTACATTTATTTGGCAAGTAAAAGGATTGATACAGAAGGAGACAATTGGCTCGATATTTGTAAACTGCAGAAATCTCTCTTCAAACTGTTTTTGAAGCACTTGCAAGGTCTCAATAAATAATGACACATTTAATTCATTGTTACCTAGCATTTTCCTCATATATGGGAAGTGCACGAGAGACTTGATATGCAGATGTGATATCAACAAAGTCAATTTCGCTTTAAATGCGTTTACAGAGCTTATCATTTCAGCTATATTTTTGTCTTTTCCCTGCAACTCCAAATTGAAAGAATCTAATTTTTCC
>PVKE010022090.1:0-11726 GCA_004027555.1 Craseonycteris thonglongyai
AAAAAAAAAAAAAGAACTTCTGGAGAGTAAAGAGTTAAGTAGATTGTCATGTTTTCTACTGAAAATTTCACTTACTAGTCAAGTATAACATACTGAAATAATACCCTTAAAATCCATAGGATGATGACATTTTTGCATGGTAAGATCCTGTTGTGCAAGATCTGAAATGAAATTTTCAAACCAGAAAGTAAGGAGGTGCTTGTACTTCATTTTTTATTGCCTCATTCATAATTTCTCAGTAGGAAACACACAGTTCTCAGTGAGTAATTGAGCTTCTTTTGGGTAATCTTACTTTGCTACTATTGAGATCACATTGACTGGGTGAAAACAGTTAATTTTCTTTCTTTTTTTTTTTTTTTAAGATTTATTCTGTTTTGAGATGTGAGAGGGTGAGGGTGGGAGTGGGGGTAGGGCCCAGAGTAGTCTTTATGGTTGTAGACCATTAGTTGTGACATAGTTTCATTCCACACAGGTGGATGTGGGGCTGAGTGGGGCAGAAACCAAACTGGGGGCCTTCCACATGGGACACAAGAACTTTCACCACCATTCCAGTGGTTACCAATTGCATTGCAGTTCAGCATAATGGGTTTGCACAGGCCAGGGCTGAGATTCAATCCCTGGACCTCGCAGTTGCAAGGCAAGCACTCAACCTGCTGAGCTACTCTGGCATCCCCAATAGTTGATTCTCTTGCAAGTCAAGTATGGTGGTTTTTGAATCCTGGGTAATGTAGATTGAAATTATAAAATACTTTTACATGTAAAATAGATTAAATTCTATAGAGGATGAATGTTTTATTAATAGAAATAGACTTTTCTCTGTACATATGGGTAATAGTAAGTGGTGTGGCACATGTTTTTTGTATCTGACTTGAGTGTATTTATTTATTTATTATTTTTTTATTGTTTTTGACAGAGAGAGAGAGAGAGAGATACAGAGACAGAGACAGAGAGAAGAGGGAGGGCCCAGAACAGTCTCCATAGCTGCACATCATTGGTTTTTCCACATAGTTTGATTCCACAGTTTGGCGAGGGGCTGCACAGGGCAGGAACTGGGCCGGGGTCTTATCCTGGTGAGAACCAAACTGGGGGCACTCCCCAGTTCAGCATATGGGTCTGCATGGGCCTGGCTGGGATTCGATTCTCGGTCCCCGGGGCTGCAAAGTGAGCGCTTAACCCACTGAGCCGTCCCGGCTTCCCCTTGAGTGTATTTAAATGATTATAAGGTATTTTGGGTTGGGTTACCACAACATTAGCTTTAAAAAGTCCATGGACTTTTTTTATATTTAATATACATTGCTTTTTTCCCCCTTATAAATGCATATCTTATGGTGCTTTGAGAAGAGTTTGAGGATTGTGTTTTTAATGTCCTATAAAGACAGTTTTATTGTCCACTAAATGTCATACAAGGCTTATGCATATATCTTTTCTGCACACAGTTAAAATTATACAAAAGGGACTTTTTCCTATTAGTGTCCTAAGATTTAGCAATGTTGGCCATGAAGAACAAGCCTAATAAATTTCCCCAATTTTTTCCTAAGGTACTACAAAAAAAAAAAAAAAAAAGACACGATTTCCTAAGGTATAACTAACAATGGTTTTCCAGCCAGCTTAATATGAAACAGTTTTGCTCTTGGATAGAATAAATTATTGGAAATGAGACCCTAATGAATCAGAGTATACAGACAAACATCTCCTATCATGTTTATTTTACCCAAACTGGCACTAAAACACCTTGGTATGTTCTACATGTGGAGACTTTGACCTCATATATTGCTGCTGCCCTTGAGCCTCTTTTCTTCTTCTGTTTTGTTTTCCAGGTACGCCACCGAGCTTCTGGTCAGGTGATGGCTCTTAAGATGAACACATTGAATAGTAATCGGGCAAACATGCTAAAGGAAGTGCAGCTCATGAATAGACTCTCTCATCCCAACATCCTTAGGTAATGGCTTTTTTTTTCTTCAGGGGCTCAGTGAGAAAGCGGAAACATCATTGGAGGCTTATTAGAATAGCATTAACAGCTAAAAAAGATGGATTCATAAATTTCTGCTGAATCTCGCTGTGCTGTAGGTCTTGTCTTATCTATTGAGACATAATTTTCTGGTCATTAACTATATTTAATAAAGCAATTTCCTACTGTCTCTCAAATTGCTTTACTTTTATTCGAAGCTCATTAGAACAGCTATTTCCTGTTGCTGAATTAGTGATCTATCAAAGAGAAAAGATTTTAGTCTTTATACAGTTATTTAATTTTTTAATTGCTTTATGAGGAATCATAAATCAGTGAATGAAAATAAAAATTAAATTATACCCTAGCCTATCTACCCTTAACTTTTAGCACTCACTTGAGGTGACGTAGTTTACCTTTTTAAAGGACAATTATTTTTATATATAGTAATGTTATATAATTATCACTTTTTAGTAATCAGTATCTGAGTCTTCCTCTATCTTGATTTTTTTAATGAGGTGAGTATTAATATGTTAATATTTCCAAATAAAAATATGGGGGAGGAAGAAACTTTCCTTTACCCTCCTAGGTTCTTTCAGCTGGCTTAATAATTAAATCTACATGACACAGATTGACAAGAGAAAATAACCAAATTTAATTACATACATACATATGAGGGCTCCACATATAGGAGAGAGTCATAGACCCTCATGTACATGAGGGGTTCAGAGACAGAAAAGTAAAATGAGGCATATGTAACATTCTGAGCTATGGATGAGGTAAGGCACCTTGGGACTTCAGAAGGTCATTGCAGGTATGATAAAAGCAGATATTCAGTAATTTGTAGCTTGCCTTGCCATATAGATAGGCCAAAAAAAGTTATCTCTGATAATCTCTTATTATAGGTAAAGCCCCTTACTTATTTTAGGTAGTTAAAGGGGAGGGAGCTGCAACAGTTTTCTTTTGAACTTGTAGGGGCTAGGTGACCTTTAGCTCAAAATAATCTGTATACTACAGAGGCACATCTGCATCCCTGCAAAACCAAATAAGAAAATTTAAGGGGAAGCTGGGATGGCTCAGTGAGCTGAGTGCTCACTTTGCACCCTTGGCGTCCGAGGATTGAATCCTGGCCCTGGCCCGTGCAGATCCATATGCTGAACTGGGGTGTGGCCCCCAGTTCTGTTCTTGCTGGGGTGAGCTTCTCATGTGGGAGGCCCCTGGTTCTGCCCCCAGCTCATGGGGGTGTGCTTCTCATACAGGAGGTCCATGCCCCCAGTTACTTCCCTGTGCAGCCCGCTGCCTACCTATGTGGAATGAAACTATTTCGAAAACTGTTGACATACAACTATGGAGGTTGCTCTGGGCCCTCCTTTTTCTCTCTGTCTTTGTCTCTCTCTGTCAAAAATAATAAAATAAATCTAGAAAAAATAATAAAAATAATTTAAGTCAATACTATATATTTAAGTAGGGCTTCTGTGTAAGATACTGAAAAGTTAAAAGTGCTGTTATTGCTAATATTTATATTGGACTAGAGAGAAATTATATAGCTTAAGAATAATTTACATGTTTGGTCAGTGGTAGTAAATTGTGGAATTAGATTATACTGCCTACTTGAAACTTCTATTTTTATAGAAGTTTAAAAATGTCCAGCCAGTATTTTTAGTACGATTTTCTTTCCAATCCAGAAATCAGATTGACACATTTTTCAAGCATTTAGTATATGCCTGGTGATGTGTCAGACATCAAAAAGGTATGAAAGTACATATAAAGTGGAATGTCTGCTAGCAAGCAATTTACACTCTCATTGGGGATCTAGGACTTACATACAAGAAAAGAGAATAGTCAGCTAGGACACCACCGGTTGGGTCGAGTAAACTCTTAAGTGCTACAGAAGTACAAAGGAGTGAGAGCATATTAGCTTGGCACAGCCAGGGAAGCTTTCTTGGAGGAGGTTGGCTTGAACTGGAATTTTACTTTTAATAGGATTTCAGAAGATAGGGAAGGAACTCAGAAAGGAGCAGAATAGCAATAAATAAAGCACATAGGTTAAAAGTGCAAAGTTTTTTGAGGATTCAGTGAATAAAACCCATTTGGGGGGAAGCCGGGATGGCTCAGCGGGTTAAGTGCTCACTTTGAAGCCCTCGAATCCCGACCCCGGCCTGTGCGGACCCATATGCTGAACTGGGGTGTGCATCCCGAATGTGGTGAGACCCCCAGTTCAGTTCAAAAAAAACAAACAAACACAAAAACCATTTGGCTAATAATACCAATAATGAAACCATTTATTGAAGGCTTGTTGTATGATGGATCCTTTACCTATTTAAAGATTTAATCCTGACAACTATTCTTTATTGAAGGAACTGAGGACAAGGTCTGTGACTCTTCTATCATGCTTCTAGAACTGAGGATTAAAGGATAGTAGTATTTAGTGGGTAAAGGTGGAAAGGTAGAGTTCAGCCAAATAATTTAGAAATGCTTTGCATAAAGCTTGCTCTATGTATTGGATTCTGAGCAGGGACTAACATGACAGAGGTAACTGATGGCAAACAGAATGGTTTAGTGCTGGGGAGACTGCTGTCAAGAGATCAGTTAGGGGGCCTCTGCAGTGTTTGGGAGTGAGATGGACTGTCTTGATTTGATATCTGCTTAGGAATTTTTTTTTAAAATATATTTTTATTTATTTATTTATTTTTGACAGAGACAGAGAGAGAGAGACACAGAGACAGAGAGAGAACTGAACTGGGGGAGCTCCCAGTTCAGCACATGGTTCCGCACGGGCCGGGGCCGGGATTCGATCCTCGGTCCCCAGCGCTGCAAAGTGAGCACTTAACCCACTGAGCCATCCCGGCTTCCCCTGCTTAGGAATTTTTAAGATGATCATATTTTCATCTTTCTTAAAAAATATTTTTATTGTTTTTGTTACTGTTATACAAGTGATACCTCCCCACTATGGAACATTTAGAAAATAGAGTTAGCAAAAACAAGAAAATAAAAATTGTCCTTAATCTCAGCACCTAGGAATCAAACTAATATTAACATTTGGTATATTTCCTACCAATCTTTTAAATTTTACCCCTTTTCTTACTCTCTTCACTGTGAACTTGACTGGTGAATGCATGGAAATGTTGATTTTTAAGTAAATTTTATTCCATTACAGCAAAAATTTTAAATATAGTTGTTACGCAGTAAAAGTAGTATAGTATAATACAGTAGACTCTGTTACGCGGAACTCAAGCAACCAGCACTCATTGCCTGAGAGTGCTGTTTGCTTGAGTCCCAGTTAATGGAGAGTCTACTTACATTTATCCGGCATCTACCAATCCCCATAGGTGCCAGTTAACTGAGAGTCTACTATATAATTATTAGAAATGAAGGCGCTAGATTCTATAATAGATCAAGCTGTCTGGATTCAAATCCTGATGTTGGAAAAGTTACTTAACCTCTCTGATCCTTTGTTTTCCTATTTATAAAATGAGGGTAATTCCAGTAAAGACCTCAGAGTTGTTATTGAGAATTAAATAAATTAGCATTTGCAAAGCACCTAGAATGGTACCTGGCTTGTGTTAAATGCCCAGTAAATATTAGCTATTATTATTATTCCTTTCTTTTCCTCTGACTAGTTCCTTAAAAGGCTTGTCTTTTATCATTTATTCACTCACCAAACATTTGTTGTGTCTGCCACAGTTTCTGATACATTTAAGATTTTATGCTAGGGTAATGCTGTTAAATAGAACTTTATACAGTTATGGTTATATTTTTCTGTGCTGTCCATAGTCACATATGGCTAATGAGCATTGAAATGTGGCTAGAGGTAACAAGGCACTGAATTTTTTATTTGATTTGATTTAAATTACCACATAAAGTTAGTGGGTACTGTATTGAACAATACTGGGCTACAGTCCACCTATACCTACTCATGTTTCATTCAGTACATACGAGGGCTGTCCGGAAAATATCCAGCCATATAACCGTTCTCATTATGTATGTATTCCAGCCTAGAAACGTGACGGTATGATGATACCATTCCTGTTCTGATGTCTACTTGATCTACTTTCTTAGCCTATCTCTTTTTGGTCCCATTGCTCAGGAATGACACACCCTCCCTTTTAATTTATAGGAAGTAATATTCTTGGCTCTCAGCTAACTTTTCTAATATATTAAAGGTGCTGTTAACTCTTTCTTGATCTTCACAGTAAGCCAACGAATAAGATAATGATATATGAAGCCTATGACTGTTATAATCCACAGCAAGTATATAATACGTGAAAATTATAATAGTTGCTAACTGGTGTTCTGCCTAAGCCATCTGTCTCAAATATACTGCAGTTAAAAGCCTGGAAATAAGATTTATTTTATTGTTTGAGAGGAGGTGAGAGAGAGAAAGAAGGGGCGTGTGGGCAGAGCAATCTCCACAGCTGCGCATCATGAGTTGTGACATAGTTTCATTCCACACAGGTGAATGTGGGGCTGCACAGGGTGTCATAGCTCGTCACGCACGCCCACATCGGCAGGGGCTGGGATGGGCCTGGTTTGGGGACCCACACGGGGCTGCAAGGCAAGCTCTGTCAACCTGTTGAGCCATCATGGCATCCCCTATGGTTTACTTTTTTTTTTTTTTTATTGTTAAATTTATTGGGGTAACATTGGTTGGTAACAATTACATAGTTTCCAGGTGTACAATTCTACATTACATCATCTATGTATTACATTATGTGCTCACCACCCAGATGGAGGGAGAGAGCTCATTTACTTTTTAAAAGAAGCTTCTAATTGTATCTTCTATGTTTTTGTGTCTTCACTTGTCATTGTATGTTTTGAATATAGCAAAAGGAAATTATCTTACTAGTGGCCTAGAGCAAGCAGAGTCCTCTTGGCTTTTGTTACTCAGAGGAATACTAACTATAGCAATCGAAACATTTATTATACTTCCCTAGGATGCCTTAAATAATCAATTAAGCATGACTGTGTTTCATTCTCAAAATTCTTAGAATTTTTATTTCCTAAATGCTTTTCTAGTTATCTTAGAAATTTCCTAATACTACTTTATATTTTTTATAATAAAAATTTTTTGTGACTATTTGTTAGTATGGTTTACAGTCTGTTTTTAAGCTACAGATATTATAAGCTCTTTTATAGGTACAGAAGCTGAGGCAGAAACATGAACCAAAGTATTCCCTCAAATTGAGGTTAAGTGACTTAAATTGGGAAGAATTCATCTCATGGAACCTAGGATTTTCCCAGACAATGCTTCCTTGGGGCTGACCCCAGGAAGGAGCTTGCTGAGCAGTGAGGTTTTCAGTTCCCTTCTCTTTATCCACCCAGAGCAGCTCCACTTTTTATCTTTTTTTTTTTTTTTTTAAATTGAACTTTTGTATAAGAGTTTTGAAGAAGGGGACTCCTGCTTAAAAACAAAGAAAGAGAAGCCGGGATGGCTCAGTGGGTTAGGTGCTCACTTTGCAGCCCAGGGGACCGAGGATCGAATCCTGGCCCCAGCCCGTGTGGACCCATATGCTGAACTGGGGAGTGCCCCCAGTTCAGTTTTCACCGGGGTGAGACCCCAGCCCAGTCCTGCCCTGTGCGGCCCCGCCCACCTGTGGAATGAAACTGTGGAAAAACCAATGATGTGCAACTATGGAGACTGTTCTGGGCCCTCCCCCTTCTCTCTGTCTTTGACTGTATCTCTCTCTGTCAAAAACAAATAAATCTTTAAAAATAAATAAATAAATAAAAACAAAGAAAAAGTTAAAAGTCATTGCATTAGTGATTTGGAAAGTACTTGGGAAAGAAGGCTTGTTATCTGTATGACCTGCCAGATGCTAGGCCTCTAATCCTCTGGGCATGCCTTGGTCTTGCTGGCACAGCTATTTTGTGCCCAGCAGGAGTGAGTGAGCTGACCCTTTTATTTTTCTCTTGATCTCAACCTCTCTACTTCCTCTTTTCCTTTTATCTTTCTCCTAAAATTTCCAATTGAAAAGAAAAGAGTGAGCCTGGTAAGGCATAGAGGCAGTAGGTATATATTTTTCGTTTGTATGTATATATCTATTTTTAATATGTGGATACAGTTAAGATTAGTTGTTTTATCTTCAGTTGCTCTAAGTTATCAGTTTAAAAAAAAGGAACAATAAAGTACTTTGTTGAGCGCAGAGACTGATTGTTTGGGCCTCTTGTGAATAAGGTTGTTTATGCCAGGAAGTCTTATGCTTAAGATCTGTAATCCAATTCCATGCCCTGCTCACTTCTACTCCCCAATGGCCTTTCTGAGGACCTGTACCAAGATTTGTTGTCATACTTCTTTGTTATTCTTCATCCCATGAGAAATTTAATATTTCTTTTAGAGTCCTCATTTTCATTCTTATGCTTACTTATTTTTAGGCCACACTCTGAACTTATTTTCCTACTTATTAATTTTTCTTCAGAATTGTTTTAGCTCTCCTTCAAAGTCCATTTGCAATAGTATGATTGCCATTTTGTTAAAATGGAGAATATGTTTTCAAGTCTACATATATTTACTTGGAACTACTCACAGTCAGTCCAGCTCTGTGCTAGGTAATACCATGGTGAATACAAGAGAAGTAGAGGGCTATTGCTATTGCCTTTCAGATATTCTCCTTAGGAAACAAATTGTACATGTAGGAAACAGACTAGTATCAGCTAATGCTATGAGGATATAGCAGGATATTTTCCTAAATTCAGTTATTAGAATAGCTGTCCTTCCAGTTGCCCATTCGGAAAATCCCCAAATCATTTTTAGTTTTTTCTTTTTTTTCTTGCTTCTAATCAGAAGCTAAGCTCTTGATTCTAACTTTTCAAAGCCTTTTGCATTTGTTTCTTTCTGTATACATATGTCAGTTCAGCCCTCTTCACTTTTGCCTGGAGTGAATTATTTTCCCTATCTCTTTGCCCACCCCACTCTCCCCCTCTTTTGACTTTTCCTGATACACAGCTCTAATTGTATAGCTTATTTCTTTTTTTATTTTTTATTTATTTTATTGAGTTTTGACAGAGAGAAACAGAGAGAGACAGAGAGAAGGGGGAGGGCCCAGAGCAGTCTCCATAGTTGACAGCTTTTGTTTTCCATATAGTTTCACTCCACAGGCGGGCACAGGGCTGCACAGGGCAGGAACTGGGCCGGGAGCCTCCCACATAGGTCCCAGCAAGAACTGAACTGGGAGCACACCCCAGCTCAGCATGTGGGTCCGCCTGGACCGGGGCCGGGACTCGATCCTCGGTCCCTGGGACTTCAAAGCAAGCGCGCTGAGCCATCCCAGCTTTCCCAACTTATTTCTTTAAAAACTTTTTGTGGCTTTCATTGACTTCAGTCAAAAATTCTTTAGACTAACATTTACAATCTGATCTGTTTTCTCAGCCTTATATTCTACCATTCCTCTTTTTTAAATTTATTTTATTGTTTTTGACAGAGACAGAGAGACAGAGAGAAGGGGGAGGGCCCAGAGCAGTCTCCATAGTTGAACTTCATCAGTTTTCGACACGGTTTTGTTCCACACAGGTGGTCAGGGGCCAGGCAGGGCGGGAACTGGGCTGGGGGCCTCCAGCATGGGAGGCACACCCCCTCAAGCCAGGGGCTGAACCAGGAGGTGAGAACTGAACTGGGGCCTCCTGCATGGGAAGCACACTGCAGTTCAGCATATGGGTCTGCATGGGCCAGGACCGGGATTCGATCCTTGGTCCCCAGGATTGCAAAACAAGTGCTTAACCTGTTGAGCCATCCCGGCTTTTCCCACCATTCTTCTTACACACTTAATACAATTACATGATTTCCTAATTGTGTTCTCTTGGACAAGTTATTTGATCTTTGGGCTTTGGTTTTTCCTTTTTCAACTGGAGGAATGGACTAGATCAGTGGTTAGAAATCACATTGAATTAATGTTGAATAATTTTTAAGTGATTAGGTATAAAAAACATTATCTCAGAGGTATATGCATGTCTGTGTCTGTCTTTCTGTCTTCTAAAATAAATGGGAACCATTTAAAAATGATGGGTTAGCTTTTTTGCAACAGGTTTGCTGTCAGAACATAGATATCATGAAAACCACCACTAATTCTAAGCCAAATGTGAGAGGAAAAGATTCCTATCAACCTCATCATCATTGGACACGTACATTTGGGCAAGTGTACCCCTAGTGGTCATCTGATTTACAAATGTGGTGGGAACGACTAAAGAGCCAGCACATCGAAAAATTTGAGGAGGCTGCTGAGATGGGAAAGGGCTGCCTCAGATATGCTTGTGTCTTGGATAAACTGAAAGCAGAACATGAGTGTGGTATCACCATTGATAAATTGATTTTCTGTGGAAATCTGAGACCATCAAGTATTACATGACCACCATTGATGCCCTAGGACACAGATTATAGGCACATCTCAGGTTGATTGTGCAGTCCTGATTGTTGTCAGTGAGTTTGAAGCAGGTATCTCCAAGAGTGTATAGACTTGTGAGCATGCCATTTTGGCTTCACTCTGAGTGTGAAACAACTAATTGTTGGTGTTAATAAAATGGTTTCCACTGAGCCACCCTATAGTCAGAAAAGATACAAGGAAATGTTTAAGAAAGTCAACACCTACATTAAGAAAATTGGCAACAACCCTGGCATAATAGCATTTGTGCCAATTTCTGGTTGGAATGGTGACAACATGCTGGAGCCAAGTGCTAACATGGCTTGGTTCAAGGAATAGAAAGTCACTTGTACAGATGGCAATGCCAGTGAAACCACACTGCTTGAAGCTCTGGATTGCATCCTGCCACCAAGTTATCCAACTGACAAGCCCTTGTGTCTGCCCCTCCAGGGTGTCTTCAAAATTGGAGGTATTGGGACGAATAGAGATGGGTGTTCTTAAATCCAGCATGGTGGTTACCTTTACTCCGATGTTACAACTGAAGTAGAGTCTGTTGAAATGCACCATGAAGCATTTCAGTCCTTCCTGGGGACAATACAGGCTTCAGTGTCAAAAATGTGTTTCCCAAAGATGTTTGATGTGGCAGTGTGATTGGTAACAGTAAAATGATCTGCCAATGGAAGCAGCTGGTTTCACAGCTCAGGTGAATATCCTGAACCATCTAGGCCAAATCAGTGCTAGATTGTCATACAGCTCACACTGCTTATACATTTGCTGGACTGAAGAAGATGAACAGTCATTCTGGGAAGAGGCTGGAAGATGGCCCAAAGTTTTTGAAATATGGTGATGCTGCCATCCTTGATACGGTTCTTGGCAAGTCTATGTGTGTTGGGGACTTCTGACTATCCTCCGCTGGGCCGTTTTGCTGTTTGTGATATGAGAGAGACAATTGTTGTGGATGTCATTAAAGCAGTGGACAAGAAGGCAGCTGAAGCTGGCAAAGTCACCAAGCCTGCCCAGAAAGCTCAGGAAGCTAAGTGAATAATATCCCCAATACCTGTCACCCTAGTCTTAGTTGTGAAAGAATGGTCTCAGAACTGTTTATTTTAACTGATAATTTAAGTTTAATTATAAAAGACTGGTTAGTGATTACAATGCATTGTAAAACCTTCAGAAGGAAAAGAGAATGTTTTGTGGACCATTGGCCTATTTTTGTGTGGTAGCTTTAAGGTATTAGTTTGTTTTTATTTTTGTAAGATTTATTGTTTAGAGAAGGTGAGAGAGAGACAGAGATACAGTGAGAAGCGGGGAAGGCCCAGGGCAGTCTACATAGTTGTACATCATTAGTTTTGATGTGGGACTGTGTGGGACAGAACCGAACTGGGGGCCTCCCTCATGGGAGGTGAGAACCATCGCTGCCATTGTGGTGG
>PVKE010022090.1:11826-25979 GCA_004027555.1 Craseonycteris thonglongyai
AGTGCATATTTATTTCTATTTTACTTTTTGACAGATAGAGAGAGAGACAGAGACAGAGACAGTTAGAGAACCGAACTGTGGGAACTCCCCAGTTCAGCACGTGGGTCCTGCCTGGGCCGGAGCCGGGATTCGATCCTCGGTCCTCATGGCCTCAAAGCGAGCGCTCAACCCGCTGAGCCGTCCCGGCTTTCCCAAAAATCAATACTTTTTAATGTAAAACATCTTGACCAAAAAATCTGTCACAGAATTTTGAGACCCATTGAAACAAAGGTTAATGAGAAACTGTTGTGTTCTTTTGGCAACACTGTAACTTCCCATAGTACTACTTAGGTAAAAGAATAAGTAAGAGTTGCCCATAATCTATTTCTGGTATTACATCTGCTGAAGCTTTAGAATTTGATAATTCTTGGTTAATGTCTTTTTCTGGGTTTTTCACCTTGTCTTAAGGGGAGGAATTAAAAAAGCTATGGGGGGAAGCTGGGATGGCTCAGTGGGTTAGGCACTCACTTTGCAGCCCTGGGGACCAAGGATCGAATCCCGGCCCCAGCCTGTGAGTACCCATATGCTGAACTGGGGAGTGCCCCCAGTTCAGTTCTCACCAGGGCAAGACCCTGTCCCAGTTCCTGCCCTGTGTAGCCCCGCCCACCTGTGGAATGAAACTATGTGGAAAAACCGATGATGTGCAACTATGGAGACTGTTCTGGGCCCTCCCCCTTCTCTCTGTCTCTGACTCTGTATCTCTCTCTCTGTCAAAAACAATAAATAAATCTTTAAGAAAAAAAAAAAGCTATGGGCGGGGATCTGTTGGTGCTACACTTCATAGGTTAGGACAGATAAGCAAAGAATGACTTTGTTTATGTGTAAGCTAGTTTATAAAGGCCAAGTTCTATAATATTAAAGTCTACATGTTGCATATAAAATTTTGTATGGTTAGATCAATATTGAGTCAATTTTTTAAGTCAAATTTTAGTTTTCTATCTATTAGAATGATTGAAAGAAACTAAAATGAGGCTTAAATAGTATTGAACACTGTCTTGCTACAGTTAATTTCACCCAGATTCTAGGTAAAGTAAATGATACTGGAACTTGAAAAAAAAAAAGCCCCAATGGATTAAAGTGAATCTTCGTGATTTTATCATTGTAATCCTAGTGAGTAACTAACTATTCATTAGATAAGAGCCTCAATGTATCCCTCAACATAAATTTTACAACACTAGCATATTGGTAAGGGAGGCTTAACATTTTTTTTCTCTGTGCCAAAGTAGAAGGTATAAGGACTAAGAACTTGAGTCCAAGTTCTAATTTCATGTAACTAGAAAAATTTTGTAAAATAAAATATCCATAAGCTTCAGTAATATTTATATCATTGTCTGTGGATAGTGAAGTAGTACAACCTTAGTAAGTAGGTGACTTTTTAAAAATTTGTTTTTATTGAGCTATAATTGACATAATGGCAGGTGATTTTTAATATAAATAATGATCACCATTTATTGAGTACCTATTATGGACCACTATTGATCATTTTCCCACCCCACCCCCAATTTTTTTATTCTAGACAACTCCAATCTCAGCAAATGGAACCACCATTTATTTATTGTTTAGGCCAAAAAAAGTAGGAATCATCCTAATATCTCTCCTTACCCTGTTTCAGACCATCAAGTGGTTCGGCGTTAGCTTAAAAATATGTCCTGGGGAAGCCAGGATAGCTCAGTGGGTTAAGCGCTCACTTTGCAGCGCCAGGGACCCAGGATCGAGTCCCGGCCAGGGCGGACCCATGTGCTGAACTGGGGAGTGCCCCCAGTTCAGTTCTCTCTGTGTCTCTGTATCTCTCTCTCTCTCTCAAAAACAATATAAAATTAAAAAAATATATATATATATGTCCTGAGTTTGACGACTTCGTATCACCTTTGTAGCCACCATCCTACCCCCAACCTCCCAATTGATCTCCTGGATTCCCCTTTAGCCAAGCCAGATTGAATTTTTTTTATTTTTCAATTACAGTTGACATTCAACATTATTTTATATTAGTTTCAGATGTATAGTATAGTGGTTAGACATTATATAATTTACAAAGTGATCCCACCAATTAGTACCTACCTGACATTATACATAGTTATGATAATTGTTGACTATTCCCTATGCTAGATTTTATATCCCCTTGACTATTTGTTACTACCAATTTATACTTCCTAATCCCCTCACCTTTTTCACTCAGCCATGCAACCTCCTCCATTCTAGCCAGACTTAACTTTAAAAAGGTAAACTAGATCATATCATCCCCCCTGAGGAAATTCCTTCTGTGACATCTTGTCACACTATAAATAAAATCCAATCTGAGTTTTCATGTACAAGGCCTGAAATGACCTGACCTACCTGCCTCTCGGACCTTATTTCTAATCACTCTTCCTTTATGTTGCACTGTTCTAACCTCCCTTACTGACCTTTTTGTTTCTCATATACACCAACCTCTTTGTCACTTACGGTCTTTGTACTTACTTTTCTCTTTTCCTATAATGTCTTTATCCCAGAATCATATGACATGCTTCTGCTGAGAGATCTCTTTGAAGAAGAGATATCTTCTTCTGAAATAGTGATCCATATCACGATTTATCTCTTCACTCTGCTTTGTCTTTGTAGTTAATATTATTTCTGAAAATATCTCATTATTTGTTTACTTATTGTTTGTAGCATCCAATATAGGGTCAGCTCCTTGAGGGTAGAACTTTCTCTTTTTCTCTATTGTATTTCTAGTTCCTATGGAACACTATCTGTAGAAATGGATACTAATTAGAAGCAAGCCAGTTTGCATCATAGAAACCTACAAAAGCTCAGGCACTAAAGGTGGATATGAAGTTTGGGTTGAAAAACAAAAGGACCATTGAAAGTGTTTTAAGGGGGAAACTTGGCCTTCAAATCACCGTATCCATTCATTGAAACTAATATGTTAACTTTTATCCACTCTGACAATAGACTAGTTTAATTTTTGGAGAAAAATTGAACCAGAAGCGCTTCTTGCTAGGTGAGCATGTAACATGACAAGATAGGGAAGGATGCCCTACTGAGAAGAGGGAGATGACAGGATAGCCTGCATACTAAATAATGAGTCTGTTGACACTTCTAGTACTCTTCTATCACTTGACTGTCAGGCAGGAATCATCCCCATTTCACCCTCAACCCCACCACCTGCCAGGAAATTGGTGCATTTGGAGAAATTGAATAGCCTTAAGTAAAAGAAGACAACTTTAAAAAGTAAACACCAAAAAACCTTATAATTATTTACTTCTAGGAAATGGAAAGAAGATATGGCATCCATGAAACAAGAATAGCATATTATAAAATAGGAATAATTAGAGAACCACAAAGATGCTCAAAGATTCTTGGAAATTAAAAAATATGATTGGGATGCCAGGATAGCTAGCGGTTGAGTGCTTGCCTTGCTATTGCGTGGTCCGGGGTTCAATTCCTGGCCCTGGCTTGTGCGACCCCATATGCTGACCTGTGACACAACTGGTAACTAACTGCTAGGATGGTGGTGAAGGTTCTCGTCTCCCATGTAGGAGGCCCCTGGTTTGGTTCCTGCCCCACATGGCCCCACATCCACCTATGTGGAGTGAAACCGTGTCACAACTAATGGTGTCCAACTATGGAGACTTTTCTGGGCCTTCCCCCTTACTCTCTCTCTCACCTCTCAAACAACAAAATAAATCTTTTAAAAAATTATAAATAATAGAAGAATTAAATGATGGTATGTGGCAGTACCTGGTATACTAAATGGTACCGGTATATAAATGTTTAGAGCTATTGTATGTGGAGATACCTTTCTTTTTTTTTTTTAAGATTTATTTTTATTGTTTTTGACAGGAGGTAGGGGGACAGAGAGAGACAGAGAGAAGGGGGAGGGCCCAGAGCAGTCTCCATAGTTGCATGTGATTAGTTTTCGATATAGTTTCACTCTACAGGTGGGCGCGGGGCTGCGCAAGGTAGGAAACGGGCTGGGTGCCTCCCACATGGAAGGCACATCCCTGCTGGGGGCCTCCTACATGGGAAGCATGCCCTGGGTTGGGAGCTGAACTGGGGGCCTCCTACATGGGAAGCTTGCCCCAAGAACCGAACTGGGAGCACACCCCAGTTCAGCATATGGGTCCACATGGGCTGGGGTTGGGATAGGATCCTCGGATCCTGGGGCTGCACGACAAGTGCTCAACCTGCTGAACCATCCTGGCATCCCCTATATGGAGATACTCTTGAATAGGTTTTTAAGGATTGGTAGAGCTTTGAAAAAATAATTCCAGACTGACTTACTTAGCAACAATATGGAAGGGAGAGAATCCAGGACAAATTTAGGAGTGGCAGGTTATATAACTAAAACATAGAGAATGCAGGTACATGTAATAGGAGATAAGGTAAGAGAGGTTTGGGTCAGATCATTTAGACTCTTGAATAACATACTAAGGAATTTGAACTTTGATCAGTAGCTGTGAGCTGCCACAAAAACTTTGAGTAACCAGTAGTTTCTTAAGGGAAGGGATTGTATCTTGTTGATTTATATAAGTATATTTTATAACTATATGAAGAGGTAATATATACTGTGATTAAGAGCACAGACTATGGAACCCACTGTTTAGGTTTGATTGCTGGCTCTGTCACTTATTAGCTGTATGTCTTTGGGCAAGTTACTTAATAACTCTGAGCCTCAGTTTCTTTATCGTTATGATTGAGATTGTGAAAGTACTACTTCATTGGGTTGTGTGAGGATTAAATGAATATGAGGTAACATGCTTAGAATAATGCTTGCATAGAAAAATACTCTTTAAGAGTTAGTTGTTGGGGAAGCTGGGATGGCTCAGTGGGTTAAGCGCTCACTTTGCAGCCCTGGAGACCAAGGGTCGAATCCCGGCTCTAGCCCATCTGGACCCATATGTTGAACTGGGGTGTGTCCCCAGTTCAGTTCTTGCCAGGGCCTATGCAGGAGGCTCCTGGCCCAGTTCCTGCCCTACACAGCCCTGTGCCCACCTGTGGAGTGAAACTATATGGAAAACTAATGCTGTCAACTATGGAGACTGCTCTGGGCCCTCCTCCTTCTCTCTGTCTCTCTCTGTCAAAAAACAATAAAAAAGAATCTTTTTTTTTTTAAAGATTTATTTATTGTTTTTGACAGAGAGAGAGAGAGAGATACACTCAGAGACAGAGAGAAGGGGGAGGGCCCAGAACAGTCTCCATAGTTGCACATCATTGGTTTTTCCACATAGTTTCATTCCACAGGTGGGCTGGGGCTGCACAGGGCAGGAACTGGGCTGGGGTCTTGCCCCGGTGAGATCTGAACTGGGGGCACTCCCCAGTTCAGCATATGGGTCCGCACGGGCCGGGGCCGGGATTCGGTCCCCGGGGCTGCAAAGTGAGTGCCTAGCCCACTGAGCCATACCGGCTTCCCCTAAAAAAGAATCTTAAAAAAAAAAAAAAGAGTTAGTTGTTGTCATAGTCATTATAATCATTATCAGTGCCTGGCACATGATAGGCGCTCAGTAATTTTGGAGTGGTCAGCGTTATGTTTTATTTTTTATTTATTTTATTTATTTTTATTTTATTGTTTTTGACAGAGAGAGAAAGATAGAGAGATACAGAGACAGAGAAAGAACTGAACTGGGGGCACTCCCCAGTTCAGCACATGGGTCCGCACTGGCCGGGGCCGGGATTCGATGGTGCTGCAAAGTGAGCGCTTAACCCACTGAGCCATCCCGGCTTGCCCTTTTTTTTGTTTTTATTTATTATTTTTTATTGTGTTTGACAGAGAAAGAGAGAGAGAGACAGAGACAGAGAGAGAACAGCGTTGTGTTTTAAATTTACCCAGCAAGTGTTTATATACTATTCTATGCCAAGCCTTAGACTGCTGTTAAGGAGCTTATGGAGTAGTAGAGGCAATATAAGGCATGTTACAAAACATAGTTAAAGATAGGAAATGATGCTATAGGACAGTGGTGTGGATGGGGAGTGCCTTGGTAGTTCGGGAGCACATTAGTTCAGAGGGGAGCCAAATTTGTTTTGTGGGAAAGGAATATTTGAACTGGGCTTTGAAGATGAGTAGAATCTTATGTGGAAATGAGTGGGGAGGGGCATTCTAGCCAGTGGGAAGAGCTTGAAGGCCAAGGTGTGGAAAAGCATGATAATGACATGAGGGGAATGGTAAATCATGCTGCAGGAAAGACTAAGGCAAAAGTCTCTGGTCAAAGTCTAATTTACTAGTAGTATCAGAGTTGGATGGGAGTTTCCTGTTAAATAGTCTTCCTAACTTTAGAAATCACTGTCTTTTGTGTAGACTGAGTCTTGCCACTCAATGTATGATCCATAGACCAAACAATACCATCATCACCTGGGATCTTTAGAAATTCAGGCTCTTGGTGCCACTGCCACCCCCCTCCCCCCCACTTGATATCAGTTTGCGGTTTACATGATTCCTAGGTGATTTGCTTCTGCATTAAAATTTAGGAAGCACTTCTAAAACAAAACAACAACAACAAACTCCCAACTTTCAACATGAATGTGTGTATAATATGAACTAAAAATAAGAAAGTTAAGTAATCACTCCCTCTCAAGCACATACATTAAGAAAGTACTTCCTTTTTGAGCTAACTAATTTTAGCTGTCGTGATTTTGGGTGGTGGTAGTGGGGAATAAGAATCATTCAGAATGTAATTTTTAGGTCCTGTCTCATACCAAAAAAGATTTGAGGTTTTATCCACAACTTAAATTTTGATATAATTAGCAATAATTTTTTTAATGAAAACATTGTTAATATTAAATGCTTTTTCGGGGAAGCTGGTATGGCTCAGTGGGTTAAGCACTCACTTTGCAGCCCCGGGGACCGGGGATGGAGTCCCGGCCCCTGAACTGGGAGCTCCCCCGGTTCAGTTCTCTCTCTGTCTCTGTCTCTGTATCTCTCTCTCTGTCAAAAAATAAATTAATTAATTAAAAAAATATATATATATATAAATGCTTTTTCTAGGCATATATCACTTCTCTGTTGAGTAATGTTTCTCTTTCAAAGTATATTCTGTTTATAACAACTGGAATGATTAACTCTCCTCAAGCTCCTCTTCCAATATAAAGCTAATGCTTGTCTCAGCTTACAGCTCTGTGACACCATTTTGGATGTGGTGGTGATAGAAAGGAAATGAGATTGAGGAGGTCGGGCAGAAAAACTTCACATAAGAAATAGAGTTGTGTGACTCCACTGTGATGTGGTGATGTGAGTAGGGAGTGGGAAGCAGACAGACAGAAAACTCCTATGAAGGCAGTGCCTGTCTGAATGTGCTGTCTGTGATACCTCTGTAGATGATGTGGTCAGAGTGATGGTATGCTTGTGGGGAAGGAAAGCAAAGGGTGTATTGCACCCAAACCATGTCTTTTCAGCTTCTAGGAAACCTTTTACTTTAGAATGTAGCCATTGTTTTGCTAGTAGAATCATCCTGCCTAGCTTCTATATAAATATTTGATTAAATAAAATAAATATCTTTTAGCTTTCCAGCCTTGAACCTGCCTCTAAGTGTTCTTAAAATGAGTTTCCATTGTGAAACTAATTTGATAATGATTATTTTTTCATTCAAGAAATGCTTGTTGAGCATCTTATGTGCAAAGCATTGTATTTTGGGCACTGTATATAGAGACCAATGAGATGCGATCTGTACTCTTCGAAACCTTTCTAATAGTTTTCAGTCTGGAGAAGGAGCCAGAAATGTTAAAAGAAGAATGGCTAACATTTTCTAGTGCTTATTGTTCTAGGAGCCCAAGTTATCTCATTTTATCTTCATAGTAACCATATAGGTTAGGGAATATTAATATCCCATTTTGCACAGAAGAAACTGAAATATAGAGAGGGGATCAGTAAGTTGCAGAGCCAGGATTCAAATCCAAGCAGTTTTGACTCTAGACCCTAGACCACTTCCCTTATGCTAATGAGAATTCTTTCAAAGAGGATGAAAAGTGCTAACAGTACTCTGGGGGAGAGGAAAAAGGAAAAAGAGAGAGAATACTGATGCTAACTGAGGGCATCCAGGAGATCATTATAGAGAAGAAATTTTAGCTGGTCCTGGAAGGATGATCTTTAGTAAGTAAATAGTTTTCCAACTCAGAAAGGAGCTTGGACTTAAATTTCCAGTCATAAAAATCATTCATGCCATTTAACAGGTCTTTACTGAGAGCTTCCTTACTGTGTGCCAGATGCTATACTAGGTATTAGAAATGCAGAGATAAATAAAACTCCGAATCTTCTGCAGTAAGGAAAGTTACAAAAGAGTGATGTGAGTTATTACCCTGTTTTACAGAGAGGGAAACTAATGTTTGCCAAGTAAAGGGTGGGGGTGGGATTTGAACCCATACTCACTAACTTCAGAACCCTTTTAACCACGAGTCCCCAATACCTGGGCCATGGACCAGTATGGGTCCATGGCCTGTTAGGAACCAGGCCACACAGCAGGAAGTGAGCTGCTGGCGAGCAAGTGAAGCTTCATCTGTATGTACAGTTGCTCCTGATTGCTTCCATTACCACCAGAGCTTCATCTTCTGTCAGATCAGCAGCAGTATTAGATCTTCATAGGAACACGAAGCCATAGCATGTGCATCTCCCTCCCCCGCCACCCCAGTCTATGGAAAAATTGTCTTCCGCATAACTGGTCCCTGGTGCCAAAAATGTTGGGGACTGCTATTGTTAACTACTATTTTGCTTTCCATTTCTTCCTAAACCAGAGGTAAGTTTCAACTAGTCATTGGAGCCTGCATCCTATTTTCAGTACTGCCTAGGATCTTTCCTCAGGTTCTTCCTTTCTCAGGTTCCCAAGTTTCTAGGTGCACTTGGAAAAAAAAGCCACCTCTTGGATAAACTCCAAAATTTCCACATTAATCATTTTGGTTGAAGCAGCATGTCTTTAAAACTCTGCTTTAATATCACAGTCCACTAGGCATTTTCCCTTACTCAGTTTCTTTTCACTCAGTCATTTACAGAATGTGCATACTGTTTGCTAGGCACTGTTAGGTGCTATCACAGAAAACAATATGACCTGGACTTTGCCTTTATGGAACTTTATGGTCCTTTCCAGCATAGTCACTGTTGTGCCCATACTCTTACTTGTAGTCAGTCTCTTCCCTTTTCTTTGCTTTTCTAAACTAGATCTTGAGACTTGTGGGTATTGTTAGTGAGACTTCCTTCCTGGCAGTGCAAACCCCAATTGTGGCTTTATGACATTTGTGTCATTCCACTTTATGACCATCAGTAATAATCATTGATTCATGATTTTTATTTAAAAATTATTATTTTTAAAAGATTTTATTTTGGGGGATGCCAGGATGGCTCAGTGGGTTAAGTGCTTGCTTTGCAGCCCTCGGGTCTGAGAATTGAATCCTGGCCCTGTCCCATGCGGACCCATATGCTGAAGTGGGGTGTGGCCCCCAGTTCAGTTCTCGCTGGGCCGATCTTTCCCTGTGGAAGGCCCCTGGTTCAGCCCCCAGGTCGTGGGGGACGTGCCTCCCATGCAGGAGTCCCCACCTGGTTCCTGCCCTGCTTGGCACCCCCCCACCCCTGCCACCTCTGTGAAATGAAAGTATGTTGAAAACTGATGACGTACAACTATGGAGACTGCTCTGGGCCCTCCCCCTTCTCTCTGTCAAAAACAATAAAGATTTTATTTTGTTTGAGAGATGTGTGTGTGTGTGTGTGTGAGAGAGAGAGAGAGAGAGAGAGAGAGAGAGAGAGAAAGAGAAAGAGAAAGAGAAGAGAAGAGAAAGAGGATGGGCCCAGAGCAGTCTCCATAGTACATCATTAGTTGTGACATGGTTTCATTCTACACAGGTAAATGTGGGGCCCTGCAGGGTGGGAACCAAACTGGGGGCCTCCCACATGGGAAACATGCCCCCCCATTCAGCATATGGGTCTGCAAGGCAAATGTTCACCCAACCCCCTGAGCCATCCTTGGCATCCCCCCACCATTGCTTTTTACCACTAGGTTTTGCCACAACCAGATGTTTCATGGCAAACTTAGAAATTTACCAGCCTGGCATCAAAGTTTGAGAGGCTATATATATAGGGTTATACAGGAACCCAAGAGACCTCACAGGTGTTAGATTGTTTATAATACATGGATAACTAAACTAGTTACCTATGTGGAAGTTACGTTCATGTACTTTTCATTTATTTCTAAAAAACCTGTTTTGTTTTGTAGGTTCATGGGTGTGTGTGTACATCAAGGACAATTGCATGCACTTACAGAGGTAAGACTTCATTAAGTGTGTTGAAGTTATTTCTTTGCCTTAGTTTCATCGTTTATGGTTCCATAGTGATTGTTACTTGCATATTGAAGGAAAATTTGTGTACATTTATGTTTATGGAAAAATGTCAGTGTTAACAATGTTTTCTTCTATTGCCTGAGAACAATGGTCATATCTTTTAATACTCTTAGCTTCTCTTATCGTATTTGGTGAATAATCTGAGAATATGAGTGCTGCCTGGATGACCCCTTTCTAAGCTAAGGGATGGTATCACTTGGCTGCAGACTATCATGGCAACAGATTCCCTGACTACCCAGAAACGTTTGGTGTCCTGCTTTAGAATTCCACTGTTGCTGCTCTAGTTTTCTGATTGGTCTCATTACTCCTTGGAATCAGTTTACTTCTCCATTCTCATTTCATTTTCTGCCTCTTCTAAGCAGAAAATAATGTGGTATTTATTACTGAGGCATTGAGGGCCAGAGAATCCTCTCTAGAACACAGGCTTCCCAAATTCAGGCACTGAATTACCAGCTTCAGTATTTGCTTGGGTGCTTCTTAGAAACCCAGATTCCTGGAATCTTTTAGGTTTAGTAGGTCTGGATAGTGCCCATATGTATTCTTAAAAGCTCCCCAGATTATTCTAATGAACATCTAGAGTTTGAATCTATGTATAAGAATTTTTTCACATTTCTTCTTAAGAAATAAGTGCCAAAATAACAAAGTGAAACTTAGGAAGGAACATTGTTTACAGAATTTGCAAGAGTATTGGGTCCTGCTTGCTGGTTTGGTGCCTCTTATTAGGCAATGGTAACATATCATATGAAGGAGGTTCCCATGTGCCTCATTCTATGTCTCCTTTCTTAGTTACTGAGGACACCAGAATGTGGAATGTGTGTAGCTATGTCCTGCCTCTTATATGGAGGCCAAAGAAGGTGGAATAGTGAAGTGGTTAAGAGCATGGACTCTGAGTCTTTTTTGTCTTTTTTTTTTTTTATAGAAGGCTCCTTGTTTAATATATTTTTATTTATTTATTTATTTTTGACAGAGGGAGAGAGAGAGATACAGAGACAGAGAGAGAACTGAACTAGGGGAGCTCCTAGCCCAGCACATGGTTCCGCACAGGCTGGGGCTGGGACTCGATCCCCGGTCCCCGGCGCTGCAAAGCGAGCGCCCAACCCACTGAACCATCCCGGCTTCCCCTTTTTTTTCTTTTTTCTTTTATTTTAATATTTATTTTATTGTTTTTGACAGAGATAGAGACAGAGAGAAGGGGAGGGCCCAGAGCAGTCTCCATAGTTGTACGTCATCAGTTTTCAACATGGTTTCATTCCACATAGGTGGGCGAGGGCTTCACACCTGGGAGGCACGCCCCCTCAAGCCAGGGGCTGAAGTGAACCTGGGGGTAAGATGTGAACTGGGGGCCTCCCACAGGGGAAGCACACTCCAGTTCATCATGTGGGTCACATGGGCCAGGGCTGGTATTCAATCCTCGGTTCCTGGGGCTGCAAAGCCAGCGCTTAACCCACTGAGCCATCCTGACTTTCCCAGGCCTCTGAAGTCTTAATTGCTTAGATTTGAATCTCTCTGTGCTTCAATGTTTTCATCTATAAAATGGGAATACTATTAATAGCACCTGCCCCAGGGAGTCTATAGAGAAAAGGACCAGTAGTTAAGCCCTAGAGTATTTCAATTTTAAAAGTATGGGGAAAAGGGCACATTAAGGAGTGGCTAATTAGGTAGAAAGAAAAGCAGGAAAGCACAGTGTCCTGGAATGGAAAGGAAGAAGGCGTTTCAAGGAGAATTGGGAGAAACTGGGATGGCTCAGTGGGTTAAGTGCTCGCTCTGCAGCCCCAGGAACTGTGGTTGCAAGGCAAACACTCACAACCTGTTAAGCTATCCCAGCATCCTCAGATATGTTTTTCTTAAGATATCTCTGGTCCTGGACTAGCGTGCTTGTGTTCATTTCAAACAATGCATTTCTATTTTATTAATATGTAGAAACAGTTACCTCAATTCATCTACACAATCTAAATCAAAGCATCCAACTTAAATGGGTATTTAAAAAAATAATATCTAAATCTAATAAATTGTTGGATTTTCTTTCCAGTTGACTTCTGTTTCAAACTGAGGAAGAATTCTACCTTTCTTACAACTTTCATATGCCCTGATTTTAGTACCTGTCAATAGTTCTCAGCCTAAGGGTAATACAGACATATCTCATTTTATTGTGCTTCACAGATGTGGCTTTTTTTTTTTTTTTTACAAATTAAAGGCAAGACCCTCCATCAGCAAAAAGATTATGACTGAGGGAAGCTGGGATGGCTCAGCAGGTTAAGCGCTCGCTTTGCAGCCCCGGAGACCAAGGATCAAATCTCGGCTCCGGCCCAGGTGAACCCATGTGCTGAACTGGGGTGTGCCCCCAGTTCAGTTTTTGCTGGGGCCTATGTGGGAGGCTCCCAGCCCACTTCCTGCTTTGCACAGCCTCACGCCCACCTGTAGAGTGAAACTATATGGAAAAATAATGCTGTCAACTATGGAGATTGCTCTGGGCCCTCTCCCTTCTCTCTGTCTCTCTCTCCGTCAAAAAACAATAAAAATAAATCCTAAAAAAAAAAAAAGAAGAAAGAATGAATTAATCAGTTGTGGCAAATGCTGTTAAGATGATGACCTCACAGAGATGTTTTGAGGATGAAATGAAAAATGCTTATTTAGCACAGTGACTGGATTGTAGTAATTGATAAATACAATTTAACTATTATAGGTTTTATTATTAACAGTGGCTAGTCCCTCCTGAACTCCTTGAATTGTTAGTATTTTTCTTTTTAAAGATTTATTTTTATTGATTATTTATTTATTTATTTTATTGTTTTTGACAGAGAGAGAGAGATACAGAGACAGAGAGAGAACTGAACTGGGGGAACTCCCCAGTTCAGAACATGGATCTGCACGGGCCGGGGCCGGGATTCGATCCTTGGTCCCCGGCGCTGCAAAGTGAGCACTTAACCCACTGAGCCATCCAGGGTTCCCCTTTTTATTGATTTTTGACACAGAGAAACAGAGACAGAGAGAGACAGAGAGAAGGGGGAGGGCCCAGAGCAGTCTCCATAGTTGACATTAGTTTTCCATATAGTTTCACTCCACAGGCAGGCACAGGGCTGCGCAGGGCAGGAACTGGGCTGGGAGCCTCCCACATAGGTCCCGGCAAGAACTGAACTGGGGGCACACCCCAGTTCAGCATGTGGGTCCGCATGGGCCTGGGCCGGGATTCGATCCTCGATCCTTGGTCCTCGGGGCTTCAAAGGGAGCGCTTTACTTGCTGAGCCATCCCAGCTTTCCCAGTAGTTTTCATTTGGTAATAAGTTCTGTACTGTTGTTAGTGTTATTAAATGTTTTAAAAATCTTTTATTGAAGTAAAGCATAACAGAAAAAGCATACATATGATAAGTGTACAGCTCACCACATTTTTGCAAATGAATACACCCATAAACCAGCATCCCAGATCAAGAAACATTTTCTGTGTATTTTTTTTCTCAGAAGTGAGTCTATAAATTCTTCAAAGACAACTTTCTCCTTCACTCAAGCCTTCTATGCAATAGAGCTCTGACAGTAATAATTATAAAATGTATTTGTTATACCGTATTTTCCGGCGTATAAGATGACCGGGCGTATAAGACGACCCCTTAATTTTACAGTTAAAACATAGGTTTAGGGGAAAGCCGGGACGGCTCAGCGGGTTGAGCGCTCGCTTTGAGGCCATGAGGACCGAGGATCGAATCCCGGCTCCGGCCCAGGCAGGACCCACGTGCTGAACTGGGGAGTTCCCACAGTTTGGTTCTCTAACTGTCTCTGTCTCTGTCTCTCTCTCTATCTGTCAAAAAGTAAAATAGAAATAACTATGC
>PVKE010022091.1:0-25876 GCA_004027555.1 Craseonycteris thonglongyai
TTATGTATTTGGTAAATGGTGGCAAAAATTTGTGGTTAGAGCAATCTTGGGTATATCGCTTGGTAGAGCAAAAATACCTTAAACTACCTTTGGATAACTAACCACAGAATACATTCGCCTTAGAAATTATAATCGGAAAAAATCTGAAGTTTTCAGTGTAGCAACAATTTGTAAAGATTTTGGCCTATTGCTCTTGAGATCTTGGGCATGAAGCTCTATACAAGGTGTTGGTCAAGACCAGTGAGCAGATTCTGTGATACTATGATAGTGCATGCACTGATGGATCCTATTAGATAAATAAGATTGTTTCCCAGATATAATACCTTCATTTCAGAGAACAAGTAAGCTATAAATGTGTTTATATTTGTTAGACTTGTTTACTTCAAATGCATTCTTAGTAATGGGCTTAAGTAATTAATTTGTTTAAACTTGCATAAATTAAAACTTTAATGTATAAAATGTAAATTTTCTGAAAAAAGATACAGAAGGGAAAAGAAACCCTGAAAGTTAACATTCGCATTTTGCATGATGGTAATGAAACTGTTTAACTACATTGCCAGCATTCTGACTTTGGAAAGGTTGATATTTTTAAAGTTGCTCCATTTTGCAATTTAAATGTAATAATGTGTAGACTTAATAAACATGATTCTTGGTAAGCGGTGGTCTTCATAACTGAGTTGACTATCAACTTACAATTTCTATTATAAGTCCGTTGTGTGATCCTTCAGGATTAGTTAAATTTGAAAACACTATTTACTAACTCTGAAATTTGGCAAGAAATGCTTGTATTAATTTTCTATTAATGTTTGTCTATACATATAAAAATGTATTATAGGATCTCCAGTTAGGTAATTCAGACACATTAAGGTCACTTTTTTAGTTATTTAATAAACAGAAAGAAAATAATAGTGTAAAAAAATGTCCCTTTCAAATAAAGAGAAATTATTTAATATGTTAAATATCAAATATAGCTAAGCTACTGGGGTAAGAAAATGAAATAATCTTATGATAGGTTCTTTAACAGGGAATTTCACAAAATGCCTCGCTTTTAGGACTAACATAAAACTATTCTCTGTTAGAGAAGTCATTTTGTAAATTCATCTTGCATTAGTAATTCTATGTATTACCACAAATATAGACAGAAAAAATGTTTAATATCTCAAGTAGTAGAGAACATGTTTGTTTGGAGATAAATAAATAATAAATACAAAAAGATTTTGCATACTGTCAATTACTATAGTCACATTACCTGTCAATGGCTATAACCATACTTATTGCTGTGAAACCATTCTTATCCCCGTGAAACCATTCTTATCCCCATGGACAAATAACAAAGGTATGGTGTTTGGATACAGGAATGCAGAATTATAAGTTAAAGCCCAAGTCCTTCAAGGACTTACAGTATATTTAGGAAGAAAGAGCAGGGAAAAATAGGCAATACTCAATAATAAGGAGATATATGTAAACGTCTAAAGGACTGAAAGACGCAATAAACTAGGACGTCAGAATTAGAGGTGCTGTGAAATTGTTATGGGTGGCCATATGCAAATCAATTCTAAATTGTTATATCTTAAAAAAACAAAGTTAAGAGTATGGTTTGTCAAAAGCGAGGCCAGTTATTTGAACCGTTTATTTTCCCACGTTCATATGCTGTCCTTTTCCTATGGAAAACCTATGCCCTCTTGTGGACAGGACTATTTGTTTTATGAATTTCAAAGGTGGCTGTCTTTTTGCTCTAATATCAATAAGTATTTTTGTTAGAAGTGGAATCAGGACCGTCAGTTTTAGGTGATGTTTCGTATTTTAGAAGTCAATGAATTAGCATCCTTCAAAGATTTAATTTTTTATACAGTGTCATAGGCACAGTTCCAGCTTCTAGAATTGTTTTAAGATACTAAAAGAATCTTCTGTTTAATTGTGATTTCCTGTTTGAAATTTCTAAAAAACAATTACACAAGCACCTAGTATTCCACGACTCTATGGTAAAAATAGTACAACCGTCCTCCCCACCTGCTCATTTCACTGCTAATAATCACAAGTCTTTAGACATTGGACATCTATTTCCTGTGTTTTTTAGAACAGCAAACCTAAAATAAATCTAAGTATCTATCACCTTCATAAACCAAATATGGTCAAGAACATATAGTATGGATTTTCAAGAAAAATATTTCCTAAGATATACATCTTAAAAATTGAACGAAATGGTCCCATTTGTAAAAGCCTGTATCTCTAAAACTTGTATGTGGAGGATTCTAGAATTGATTTCTCAGATGGAATGGCTTAATAACCTGGATTAAAGTTCTTAGTAATTTGTTTGTTTGGGGGTGTTCATTAGCATGCTGTTTTTACTTTACGATTCAATCTGCTAAATAGTTACATTAGTCAAATTATATCTTTGTATTACTTTATATGCTACTCACATTTGCAACGACAGCCTGAATTTAATGTGTTTTAAGCAAACACATAAGAATTATCATCCTTCGGTAAACTATCTAGTCCTAAGTACTTATCTTTAAAAAAAATAAAAAGGAAACAAACGTTCACAGGGCCTGACATGATATAGACTGTTTGATACTAAGAAAAATCAAACGTTCTCACTCCTTAAAGAATATGCTAGATAATATATATCGTATGACCTGAAGTTTACAGGCAGAAAGCATCTTACATCGGTTTCTTATTCAAATTTTAGAGATTTTTCACAAGCAATTTATGTAGGTACAAGCTTCTTAAAATGTCCTTTGGGCACATCTGTCTTCCCAATTTCATCAGTTCAGCTGAATATAATACCCGTGTCCCCAGGTAAAAGTCATGATGCAATTCTATCAGACAGTTGCTATACTTTGCGCAGTGTGGGTGTGAGAGCTAATTTTGTCTTTAGATTCAGAGGCTTCATTAACAGTCTTAACACATTTGCTGCAGCTCTCTAAACCTCTCCTCTCAGGCTTTAACACTTACACTACTACAGAACTTGGGAGAAAGGAAATTAAAAATATCCTTATTTTGAAAACACATTTCTGATTGGTAACAAATACAGAGCTTTTTTCTGTTCATGCCCAAATCTGAGTTCCAACAATGTCCTGCCTCTGAAGCCTTTCAGCCATGCACGACGGATATTTTGAGAAAAGTATTTTTCTACACACACAAACACACACAAATTCTGTACACACATCCATGAGGAAGAGACAATGCTATACTTGATGATAGGAACGATGTATAGCTACCAAAGAGTCTTAAAAATATTAAAAACAATCTTTTGCTACTGCACTTAAGAAATCAAATTCCATATGATTGTAATTACTCAGTATTAGTATTAATTCCTCAAATTTCAGTGATTAATATTCCTCCCAAAATACTGCCTGGTTTTTAAACAAAAGCATTTATCAAAATCTAACCTTTGATTCTCAATATCTGTATTCAATGATTATGCCAGTGCATCATGCAATTGTCATAGATGTTGAGGGAGAAAAATGCAAGTTATTTCCTTAGCAATTACCACAAGCTTTGTCATATTCACTCAAAGCAGATATACTGGAGTAATATTATGGAAAACATTGCATATATGTATGCCATTGTACCTGTGTAGCTTCTAGTAATATGCCATCATTATAGTTGACACAACGTCCAGTTTAACCAGTTTAAACTTTGGGTTACAAATATGAAAAACAGTAGAGATAGTTATTGAAAAAATTACATAAATTAAAATTGACATAACACTTCAATAATTAAAAGTACTTCAGATGGAGAGATTATGGAAACCTTAGCAATTGCTCATTTTATTTCTTAATGTCTATACTGTTCATTTTCTTAGACAACGTAATAAAGCCTTTGGCTATGCAAAGTCATTATATTTTTAATTGACATTGATTTTTACATTGTCCAAAATTGTAATCAGAAAAAGTTGCTGGAATTTTTGGCACTATAAAATCTGGGCAATATCTTGGACATAGGCACAAGTGTTAGTTTTTTTAAAAATTGAGTAGCAATTTCAGATATAGTGAAATTATGAAAAAAAGAAAGCATACAATTTACATTCAAATAATATGAGATGTATGAATGACCAAGGACATAAATATATTGGCTCACAGAGGCCAAGAGTTCTATCCATTTTATGGTGTCCACTTTACCTGAAAGTAATTTAGTTATTTACATGACAATGACAAGTATTAAAATACACTATTCAGTGTGATATCATCACACCTGGTTTCCTAGCAAAATATCCTCAAGAACCCACCACTGAAAGGGAAGAAAATATTTTCAAACAGCAACTCTTTCAGAAGACAATATCCATACAGAAGTCAGTTATTAAAGATCCACACTGAACCATCTTTTCTTTTTTCTGAAGTCTAAGGTCCAAAAATGCTATTCAAATTGCACTATTAAGAGAATCCCTTTTAACATCAGTATTAGGAGATGATTCTACGCACACAAGATGAATATCAAAATAAGACAGTCATACCAATTCTATTGGCCACTTTGCCAGCACCTGTGAAGTGTAGTATTCTACAGTATTCTACAGTTAACATGTTCCCGGTAGGACACCTAAACTCTAGCACAGTGGAGAAATTTCATCACAGAAAGAAACCTACGTGTAAATAATATTAAATCACGTGCACACGTAGTCCCCTCACATCACCCTTAGGTAAGGACACAATTTAAGAATCATCTTCTACAGCTTATTTTATCCTATGAGTTAATAGTTCTTTCTCAAGCATTCTGGGTGTCTTCTTGTACACACGCTAGCAGACAAATGGTAGTAGACATTAGACATTGAAGGGAAATTTATAGGAGAAAACATTAAATTTGAGAAAATTCTAGTTATAACCCCATCCTCTTCCTGCCTGTCTCCCCATACCACCAAACACTGGGGGGAAAAAACTAACATTATTCCATTTTTAGCAGCTTGTATTTCTTGATGCAGCCTATGTTCCTTGCAATTATAGATTGGGAAGCAAAGAGAAAGATGGCACGGAAACGTCTCCTTGACTGTCTGCCTCCACAGCCATTCTGAGGAGTGCAGAGTGGAGTTAGGTACTAGTTCCTGAGGCCTTTTGTGATAGAGTCTGACCTAATCTCATTTTCCCTGCTTACCGTACCTGTACATATCATATAGCCTGCCTCTCTTTGTAGATGACCATCACGGTCTTGTTAATAAAAGGGAACAATCTAGAATTTCTCCCTTTGATGATTAATCATTTCCCTCCTATGGGATATTGATTTCCTTGTTTCTCATTCCAGCAACCTGACTCATTTCGGCATTCTCTCTCAGTAGCTTCTGAACCTCTGGTTTCTTGATCTTGGATCTTTCCCAGACACTGATTAGATTATACATACTTAGAAAAAGGTCAGAAATGTTCCCTGAACAGAAGCCCGCTGTCTAAAAGAGGTCTGAGAAGCACAGGGGCCCAGTTTTACTAAACACATTTTGCTGGTACTGTGGATCTTGTATTTTATAGTTCTATAACACATCCATTAAAAACAAATGATAATTGATATGAGGTCTTCATATTTACAAAAGTTTCCAAAAGAGAGTATTTTTAACATCAATATCCTAGGAAGAATACTGTCAGAATAATGCATAAAATCTTTATAAATGGAGCATTGTGAGACTTACAAATCTATTTATTTTTCTCATTTTCCTGCATATCTCTAGAACCTTCTCCAGAGATCTGTTCTGTCTAGAGACTTTGCCAGTTTTAAACCAGTGACAACGTGCTTCACACACTTAAGTTATAACCTGTGATACTGTGGAAGGAACTTAGATCAAAAAAAAAAAAAAATCAAAATGTGTGAGAACAGTGAACCTCGGGGTCTTCATTTAAAAATGAGGTTATCAGACTACAGAAATGATACCTGAAAGTATAGTCTTTATACTCAAATATAGACTGTGTCTATGACTCTGTTTTTTTGTGACTCATGGACACAGTCAATAGTTTACTCGGTACCTGAGGCTAAGGAGGGATGGGGGTGGAGTAGGGAGGGGCATCAAATATATGGTGATGGAAGGAGAGCTGACTCTGGGCGGGGAGCACATAATAAATTACAACACATAGATGACGTAATGAAGAAGTGTACACTTGGAACCTATGTAATTCTTACCAACCAACGTCATCCCAATAAATTTAACAATTAAAAAAAAAAAGATAGGGGAAGCCAGGATAGCTCAGTGGGTTAAGCGCTCACTTTGTAGCGCTGGGGACTGGGGATTGAGTCCCGGCCCCGGCCTGTGCAGAACCATATGCTGAACTGGGAGCTCCCCCAGTTCAGTTCTCTCTGTCTCTGTATCTCTCTCTCTCCCTCTCTCTCTCTCTCTCATCATAAATAAATAAATAAATAAATAAATAAAAGTATATTAAAAAAAAAAGTTAAAAAAAAAAGATAAAGATAGGGTTAAAACATCTCTTATTCATGCCTTGCATGATAAGTAAATAAGAAATATCAGGGCTCTCCAGAAAACAATATCCAGCCATAAATGCCTCTGTTTTTCATATTACTTGGCTAAATACTTTCTGGATAGCCCTTGTATATCTGTAAAGATCTTTGTAAATAACAGAACATTTTGATAAAGTAATCTACTTAGTTATATGTGCTGAGGAGATTGGCCATATTCTTGGAAATCTTTGTCATACTTTGTGTCTTTTTGATAGATCATCTACAAAAGACAAATATTATGTCAGGGTCTACCCGAGTCTTTGGAAGGCAGAATAGGAAAAGAAACTCTGCTATAATGATCTCCTTCTAAATATTTAAAAATAACCCAGGTATCCTGCACTATAGGTCTCACATGCTTTTGGAACAATAAGAAGTCAATAACATACATCAAAAGCAAAGCAGTGAATTCGTTCTTTTAAATTTAAAGACCCTCCATTACCTACACCACCACCCCAACCTATACAATGATATGGCCTGTGAGGAGGCATGGAGCTACCGCTCTGTAGTAGACGCTTCTGTAGTAGAAAGGTGAACTCCCCTAAGCTAGTCTACTTTAGACTAAATATAGATGTCCCTGGTCCCTATCACATTTTGATTGTCTCCCTTAGAATTACACTCATGATTAGCCCCAAAATATGATACGTCAATATTTACATATATCAACTCCACAGAATAGAAAGCCGTTTAAATATTCCCTTTCAGTTTGAATTTATGCAAGAAACTTATGTTTGTATAATACTATCCGATACAATAAACTATATAAAAAAATCTTAATTGCTTAGAGGTGTAAGTATAATGTATTTATTTGGCCAGATATATCCTAATTCCTTCATTCAGAAGTTTTTAGTTCTTCTCCACAAAGCTGGTTCTATTAAGTGGCCTTTTTATTTACCAAGTAGCACTTAATTGCTATGAAAACAATATAAAATTTATGTTGCACTAATAAAAGCCCTGAAAATTGTTTTATTTTAAATAACGGATTTCTTTGTTTCTTTAGCTAGTTCTATTATTTGGCATTTTTATTTACCAAGTAGTACTTAATTGTTATAAAAATAATATAAAATTCTTTAGCACTAAAAACACCATTAAATTTTTTTTTTAAATAATGAATTTTTTGTTTCTTTAGCTAGCTTTATTACGTGGAATTTTTATTTTTACCAAATAGTACTTAATTGTTATGAAAATAATATAAAATTTCTTTTGCAGTAATAAAAGCATTATAAGTTTTTTAAAATGTATTTCTTTGTTTCTTTAGACACAATAAAGCAAGAGATATGATAACAGTTTTATAAATTCTTTTTTTTTTTTAAAGATTTATTCATTGTTTTTGACAGAGAGAGAGGGAGAGCGATACAAAGTCAGAGACAGAGAGAATGGGGAGGACCCAGAACAGTCTCCATAGTTGCACATCATTGGTTTTTTCCACATAGTTTCATTCCACAGGTGGGCACGGGCTGCACAGGGCAGGAACTGGGTTGGGGTCTCATCCCAGTGAGAACTAAACTGGGGGCACTCCTCAGTCCAGCATATGGGTCCGTATGGGCCGGGGCCGGGATTCGATCCTCAGTCCTCGGGGCTGCAAAGTGAGCGCCTAACCCACTGAGCCATCCTGGCTTCCCCATCACAGTTTTAAAAAGAACAAAACAATATTTAAAAATTATAATAGTGCTCCAAAGACATATGGCAACAGTGGACTCTATCTTCTGGTAGGAAAATGGGAATCATCTACTCAGTCTTCTGTGATATCTGGGTATGTTACTCGTTTGGGGGAATTTTAAAAGACTCCATTAGAGGTGCTTACACTAAACTCACTGTTCTGATTCTAGACTTGAAATCATTAGCCTTTAAAGTCTTTTTGTTTGGGAGGCTTTTGTTTGTTTGCTTGTTATGTTTTATTCTAGGATCTTTTTTTTTTTCTTTTTTTTTAATTGTTAAATTTATTGGAGTGACATTGATTGATATCAATTACATTGTTTCCAGGTGTACAATTCTACATGACACTGTCTATGCATCGCATTATGTGCTCACCACCTAGGATTATTCTAGTATTTTTAATCAGTGACTGCATGATTTCCTTATAAAGTTTTTGCTTCAAAATTAGCTGATCCAACAAATTAATTTCAGCATTTGAACATGTCCTCATTTTATCAATTAAAAACTTGTATATGCTGTGGGCATGTGCCCTCTTCTTGGAGAGATTCTATTCTATAAAGGCAGTTTCTCCACAGTCATTTTCTCTGGTGGATATATTCACTAAACCTTTAGAAGGAAAGATGAGAACTGGCCCTTGTATTTCAGAAGTTCCCTTTGTCTTGATTTTCCCTTTCACATGCCCTCCTCCACCCCTTCCTGTTTGAAATCCTTGGGCTATTCAGAAACTACTCTCTTGAAAAATGCCAATAGGATCAACCAATCCACATTTATGAAGCATATATACATTTTCAATGGCACTGACTACATCAGTTCCACACGCACAGTCCACATAAGTAAAGCATCCCTGAAAACGTTCTAGTCAACAGATGGTCAAGAGAAGTCTCACCTTCCTTCAACAGGTGTTTCTGTTCTAGTCTCTACTCCTGTGACAAGAACCGAGAGGTTACTCTCGTGTAGTATTCATGGCACTACCTCTGAAGCTTCCGGACTGTAAGCACCAACAGCTTCACACTGTTGAGACATTCAACATGGTTAACCTACAGTGGAAATCTCTCTCAGCCTCTCAGTTGATTTGACCTAACTTTTACCCACAACTAGGTGTAAGCACAGCACACAAAACATGGGAATCCTTTTGTCCAGCCATAAGCCTAAATAATATGGAAATAGACTGGAATACAATATGGGCATACCAGTTGCCCTGCAAGATAAAGCCCACATTTGCTTCTCTTGAGTGAATACGTGGACAACACCTTCATTTTCTGATGATTTCCTCTCAAGTCAGCTAACAGGTATTTATGAGGGTCTGCTACAGGCAGGAAAGGCTGTTAGGTTCTTGGGTATATAGTAGTGTTCGGGACAAAGGCCTTGCGTTTAACACGTTTCTATTCCATGAGGGAAAAATAGTTTATAATTACGCAAATACACAGTTGTGTTCACTGGAATAGGCGTGCTACAAAGAAAATGTCAGAGGTAATTATGCAGGTGTCTATCGGGAGTTAAGAACTGAGTGAAGTCATGAGTGGTGAGAAGGGGGTAACTATGCAAAAATCTGTGTCAGGAGATGGATAAGGGATAGGAGAGGCCCAAGCGAAACAGTTCAAGGCCCAAGGTGAAAAAACAAACTTGGAGTAGTCTTCACTTTCCCTAAAGCTCAGATGCTTGGCTGGGACCCAACTATCTTGTTCAATTTTTCTTATGTGATCACCAATTTATTACAGGCATCTTGCTCATAATTGGATGTGCTATCTAGGAGGGAAAACTGAAGAATGTTGCCTCCACTTTAACATGTTTGGTTACATGAGACACATGTGGATATAACTGGTTCTGTGTAGTCACGTAGTATCTGCCCTCCATCATTCTTGACCTTACACAAACCGAATCATATATTTTTCACCCAGTGCATAGCACAATGGAACAGTGTTCAGACATTCGGTTCAAACAGTGTGCAAACACTCAGGCCCTGGCTGCGACGGACATATTGACTGTTTTTTGGAATTCTGAACACGTTCTTCTAGCAGACTTCCCTGAAAAATGAACAACAAACTCAGAAATTCATATTGAAACTTTTACTCTATCAAAGAGAAGAGTCAAATGGATTGGAATACAATATGAAATGCTGCTTCAACACAACAACACTAGGCCACACACAAGTGCAGCAATTAGAGACACAGTTCTGGGGATTGTCGGATGGCTCGGTGGGTTGAGCATTTGTCTGGAAGCCTTGGGATCCGAGGATCTTATCCTGGCCCCAGCCTGTGAGGACCCAGATGCTTAGAAGGGGTGTGTCCCCAGCTTGGTTCTCACTGGGGCGAGCTTCCTAGGTGGGAGGTCCCCAGCTCTGTTCTTGCCCCCCCGTTTTGACCCCTGGCTCAAGGGTGTGTACTTTCCATGCGGGAGGTCCCTTACCCAGTTTCTGCCCTGCACAGCCCCCAACCACCTGTGTGGAATGAAACCATATTGAAAATTGATGATGTACAACTATAAAGACGGCTCTGGGCCCTCTTCCTTCTCTCTGTCTCTTTCTGTCTCTCTCTTTCTCTGTCAAAAACAATAAAAATGAATAAAAAGAGACACAATTAAATGCCTGGACTTTTCAGTGCTGCTGCATCCACCATAAAGCCCAGACCTGGCTCCTAAGAATTCCCACCTGTTCTCAGAACTAACAAAACACTTGAAGGACCAGAGCTTCATTTGTGATGAAGCGGTGAAGTCTGCAGTGAGAAAATGGTTTCAAATGCAAAACACCAATTTTCTTTTTTTTTTTTATCTTTTCACATTTATAGAGAGAAATTATCTTTTTGTCTTCAGTGCATAGTTATTTCTATTTTACTTTTTGACAGATAGAGAGAGAGACAGAGACAGAGACAGTTAGAGAACCGAACTGCGGGAACTCCCCAGTTCAGCACGCGGGTCCTGCCTGGGCCGGAGCCGGGATTCGATCCTCGGTCCTCATGGCCTCAAAGCGAGCGCTCAACCCGCTGAGCAGTCCCGGCTTTCCCCCAAAACACCAATTTTTAAGGACACATTTCTAAAACTCGTACAGTGTTGGTGGAAGTGTATTAAAGTATGTGGTACTTTGGTAGAAAAATAATTATGAAGCTTTAAAAATAAATAATGTAGTTATCTTTCTTTAGTTGTTGTTTTTTTATAATTATATTACCTTTTCCTGTTCATTTTCTATTTAAGTGGAGAGGTACAATTTATCAGCCTGCCCTCATGAAACCCAGACATCCCCCAAATGAGTCAGCATCTCTACTCTCCCAGGAACTCCCATTGTACTCTACCATCTCACTAGCAACATATTCCTTGAGAGATAAAAGCCAGCCCAGAGGAAGCCAGAGTTCACCCACACCTTACGTGCCACCATTGAAAGCCACGTAAATATGAATAGTATAGTTGCACCCAGAAAGACATGATTTTTTTTTCATGTGCTAACTGGCCTTTGTATTTCTAAAGATATATCGATGAGGAGCCTTGCTTGATTTTTTTCAAGATTTATTTTATTGTTTTTGACAGAGACAGAGAGAGACAGAGAAGAGGGAGAGCCCAGAGCCGTCTCCATAGATGTACTTCATCAGTTTTCTACATGGTTTTGTTCCACACAGGTGGGCGGGGGTGGAGCAGGGCAGGAACTGGGCTGGGAGCCTCCTGCATGGGAGGCATGCCCCCTCAAGCCATGGGGCCAAACCAGGGGGTGAGAGTTGAACTGGGGGTGTCCCACATGGGAAGCACACCCCAGTTCAGCATATGGATACACACAGGTCAGGGCCAGGATTCGATTCTCAGTTCCCAGGGCTGCAAATCGAGTGCTTAACCCACTGAGCCATCCTGGCTTCCCAAGACATATATATATATTTTTTTTAATCAGAAATCCAGATACATATTCTGGTTCACATTGTCTTAAGAAATCACGTAACTTTTCTGATTTCCAGCTGCATCAGTAAAATGCTAGTTTTGGATGGTCTGTCTTAAGTTTATTTAATCAATCTTACCTTAGAGAGATTACAAGCAAAGTAGTATAGAGTAGTAAAGATTGGTAAGTAGTTTTACCTCAGCCTTAAATCTTCAGAACATCTTATGAGGGTGATAAAGTACATGTAACATTTATAAAAAATACTGGGGAAGCCGGGATGGCTCAGTGGGTTGAGTGCTCACTTTGCAGCGCAGGGGACCAAGGATCGAGTTCCAGTCCCGGCCCATGTGGAACCATATGCTGAACTGGGAGCTCCCCTAGTTCTGTTCTCTGTCTCTGTATCTTTCTCTCTCTCTCTTTCTCTCTCTTTCTCTCTCTCTCTCTCTCTCTCTCTCTCTCTCTCTCTCTCTCTCTCTCGTCAAAAATAAAATAAATAAAAAAGATATATTAAAAAAAATACTCATTAAGTAACAGCACCATGGAATGGAATTAGTAACATGTAATTAGAATTAGAGTATAAAAATACATTATTTTCTTAGCTGGGTGACTAACTATGAATGTGGGGTGTGCGGGGGGGGTGTTAATCATCAGGTGTTAGACCCTGAATTATAATTTGCAGTTTACACTCAACAGATAAGGGTGTACATCTGTTTGAAAGAAATAATGTAAAATTGAAAGGCATGGAACTAGAAAATCACAGGGTTTGTTGGAAGGATATTTTATTATCCAGTCTGGTCAGATTCAGAAATTAAAGTGAACGGGTGAGAATGACGCTGGGAATGCAGTTTAGGAGTCTGAATTCTATTTTGTTGGAATGACGAATAGGAACCACCACATTTTTTAGATTAAGGGAGTGGTACATTAAAGTTGTCCTTTAGGAATATATCTGTGTTCCTTTTTTTTTTTTAAGACTTATTTTATTGCTTTAAGAGAAGGGGTGTGTGTAGGGGGAGGGCCCAGAGTAGTCTCCACAGTCGTACATCATTAGCTGTGACGTGGATTCATTCCACACAGGTTGATGTGGGGTTAGGGCACAGGATGTGAACTGGGGTTCTGCATGGAGGTCAGAACCTTCAGCGCTGAGCCATCCTGGTCGTTACTAGTTGAGCCGTCACTCAGCACATGGGATTTTCACAGGCCAGGGCTGGGAATCGAACCCCGGAATTCCCAACTGCAACGCAAGTTCTCATCCACTGAGTTATCCAGGCATCCCCATGTGTTTTCATATGTAGAAGAATTTGTTGTGAAAAAAAGATTAAAGGCTGAGAGATCAGGTAGGATTACCTGATTATAAAACACATGCATGAGCAGGTACAGAACATTTAGATAAGAACAGCAGGGGTAACATCTAAATATATATAAAGCAACAGTGTAAATTGTAATTATTATATTTGTACAGTGATATAACAGTAAGGTTTTCCATTGAGAACTTTCAAAGTCACACAATTTGAGATATGCACTATTGTCTACAGACAATATATAGTATCTGTTAATTCTGATACTACTTCCATTCCATATATTACTACTGAATTCTTAACTGCACTTTATCCCTCATGAACTCAAGGTATTGATTTACTTTCTTAAAGTTATTTGTCTTTCTGAAATAATGCTCTATTTATAACAGCATATATGGATTGGCTAATTTGAAACCACAGTTTACACATTTCATGGTTTTTAAAAATGTGAACCTTTTTTTAGTCTATTATGAATATTGATTACAGTAAATAAAAAGTACAGATAATATCTATTAATTATACAAGATTTCATACTGACTTTTAGTCATACACTTCAAATAGAGGCATCTAACATACTTTATAAAATAACTTACATTCTGGATTTACTACTTAGGTACGTAGCCTTCATTAACCTACTTAACCTCTCTAATTTCCTGATCTTTAAAACGGAACAATTTTAGTACCTAATAGAATTAAATTGGTTAATAAAAGTGAAATTCTTAAAACAGTCTTAACACTGAGTGGTTGTTCAATAAATAGTATTTGTTACTATATACTACGTACTTTCTCTGCTCAAATGGCAATTTTATTTTGTAAAGAAACCTTAAAATTTCAGAGATTGATTTTGAGAAGAGGAAAGACAAGATGTAAAGAAAAAGTCAGCAATTAGCCTATCAATGTAGACTATGCCTACACTTAACTCTGATTATATACACTAAAGGAGGTTCATGTTGGGGCTTGTCTGGCTGTCTTCATTGACAAATTAATCAGATAATTGACATTTCTTATCTGAATGGTGTATTGCAAGCACACAGCTAGTCTAAGACCAAATACCATGCAGGATTCCAAGCCTGAAGTAAATTTGAAACAAAAAGTGCATTCATCTTCACTTTCATTAACCCACTGACATTCTTGCCTTCAACCTCATTTCGAAACATTCCATAGAGATTTGGTGGAATTAAAAGAAAATGCAATCTATGTACTTCACCCGTCCATAATTAGTAATGTGGAGAGACAGCATAATTTGAATGGAAGTTAGGATACACTCAATGTCTCCCTGGCTTTGTCACTAACGAGATGTGTAAATTAAAGCAAGTCACTTAAGTGCATCTATGGTTTTGTTTTTTGTTTTTTCCACTGGAAAAATGGAAGTTGGAGGGATGATGAGAAAGAGGGATTTGTCAAGAAATTTTCACAGACAACACTATGTTTTAGGATCTTTTACAGAACCAAACCTAACGCTTAAAGCCATAAAAAACATATGGCTTGTATTCATTCCCTAAAACATTGGTGTATCGAGGAGGCTACTTATATAGTGAATGCACTGACTAGGGAGTGACCAAGAAATAATTAAGAAAATAATAACAGTCCAGATTATCAATTTAATCTACAAAGGCTGTCCGAAAAATATGCAGCCATGTAATATGAAAAACAGAGGCATTCATGGTTGGACTTTTTCTGGACAGCCCTCCTATAGCTTTAGTATTCAGCCATGATGGGAAAATAATATATTCGTAAAGCAGAGCACTGGAGGAAAGGAAACTGGCTCTAATTGAAGTATCTCCAAGGAGTATATATCTAAACTACAGCATTCTAATGTGCATCTGAGTCTTATCTTTGAGTTTTTCATGCATGCATACAGATCAGGTAGAGCCCAGTTAACTTTCCATTTCACCATGCAATTACTTGAAATATGCATGTAATTGAATATATTACAAATTCTACAGAGGCAACTCATATGTCAGCATGAAAACTCTGCATTCCCCCAATTTTATAATATAAATTCTTTTAGCAATAAATATTATTTTAATACATATAAAAGTGCTTCAATTCTCTTTGCACCACTTTTCAGAAAATATATGTATATATATTCTATATTCTGAAAAGAAAATAGTGTAAAAATAATGTATATATGTATATATACATATATATATACACACACACACACATATTTAAAATATCAACAATAGCATTAACAAAACCATCTCATTCAAATTATCCATAAAAATACATAGAATAAAATTATATTTCCAAAAGCTGACAAATGATAATAGTTGTAGATTGCTCTACACAGAATGAATTTTTACTTTACTTGTTGTCTGCACTCAAGTAAGCACTCTCCTTGCACTACTTCAAATTTTCACAGTGATTTTATAAGGTGGAATTTTGTGCTAGTTTCACAGGTGAGCAAACAGAAGTTCAGAAACTTTATGTGCTTTTTCAAGGTCATACAACTATCAAGAGCTGGATCTGACATTGAAAAGCTAGGACTGATTATTTGCCGATGATAGTTTCTTCATATAATATGATTCTAATTTATTTAGTAAATGTATAAAAAATAATGATTTAAATACTTTATTCAGCCATATTCTATAATTACTAAAGTGAAATACCTAGTTCTCATCTTCCTAATTATTAATACTGGCAAATAATGAGAAGACTGAGATCTGGAAATATTTGTGCTAAACAATCAGAAGAAAGACTTCATTATTGTTTTGATACCACAGGGCTGATAATGCATATGTATAAACTATTTCTTTAAGAAATTGATTTTGATAAGGAAAGTATAGAAAATCTTGTGAACTGTCAATTAATATTACTATAATTAGTAAGCCAAGCAACCTCATTTCTCCATTCAGATACAAATGAGGCACACAGAATATGAAACTATGGCTTATAAGACTATTGAGAAAAATGAATGTAAAATTTGTTCATGATTGAAAGTCAATCTGCACATCCTATTCATAGAAAACATACGGTATTCCTTTGAGAAATAGTCATTATTGGCTAACTTGAAACAAAAGAATCTGGACATTGAGAATATTGCCCGTTTACAGGTTGGAATTTGTAAAATACTCACATGTGAAATGATGTAAAGACGATATTAACAGCGGATCAGCAGATATAATTAACTTCTTATTGGTTTGAGTACATTTTATTTTGATTTCTCACTCAAGTGTTGCCACTAATTCAACTGAGAGCAGATTGCGTAAATCTGAAGTCATTTGTCCAGTTCAATTCTACACATGTTTTGCCCCAAAGATATAAATCATAGAGTGAATTTTAAGAGGACCTCTAAGAATGTGTCTAGTCATCCTGGTTTGGTTCTTTAAGGAGAATTTCCAGGCCTTTATTGCACTGATAGCAACAATAACTAAAATATATATTCTGTAATCATAGAACTTTTTTCTTCATCTTATTTTGTAATAGATTAGCAAAGACCCCATGATATATCACCATAGAGGACAAAAATGTAATTTGTACTCAGAAAACTTAGATTCAAAATCAGGCCAATTAGTAGAAATTGATTAACTTATTTGATCTTTAGTCATCAAATGACGGATGGGAATACAGTAACTTTCAAAGTATAAGTTAAATAAGAGCAATCTTTGGACTAACAACAACTGAAATTTTATTTCAGGAGGTGTCTGAGTGACTTTAGTCGAGTAAGAAGTTCCTTCAACGAAATGCCTAACTTCTGAATGTGCAATTCTTTCAACTAGCAATTATCTTATTTATCTCAGATTAATTTACTCAAACTTTAAACGTCATTTGCCAAATTTAATTCAAACCATTTTGTTCCTATTTTATGTTTGTCACTGATATGCAATTTAGAAACCAGCCTACAGTATGGGGAATTTTCTGATTTGGACAAAAACAAAGTAGAGCTTTGTTAGGGGACCTCCTCTTATGAACGTTTTGTCTAAATGTGTTCTCTGGGTTTTAAATAAAGTTAGAATTAAAGTTTGAATAAAATCTGAGAGGTTAGAAATGCTCCTACACATTTATAATCCTTCTCAAGTAGATAGACTGGCTACTCAGTAGCCCACGGGTATACAGCAATTAAACTTGTCAATATTTAGCTGTGTGAGGATTCAATAATTCAATATTATCCAATAACGTCCGTGTCTGCCAGGTTATTTGGGACTGAAATTCTTTTGCAGTTAATTTCATCTCTAGAATCTGTCTCCACCAGAAAAGCTCTGAAATTCATGTGTGCCTCTCATTTTACAATATCTAAGTGTGGGGAAGGGTATTTTTTAGGTTTTGACTTGTATTCCATGACAAATCCATATAAGCTAGACCCTCAAATTAAATTTTTCTTCTATATTCATACAAGTCACTTCATATAGTTCTCCAAAGTTCTTCCTTTTATATTTTAGAAATGGTATAAGATTAAGTAATAAATACATCTCAAGATTCCATTAGCCTCCACTCTGGATGAGAAAAGTGGCAAAACTTAATCCTTGAGATGAAATTGGTTAAATATCAGTCTAGTGGTACCTGTGTTATTTGCTTCTAAGATTCTGTCCCTTTTGGTTTGGAGTAGTAACAGGAAAGAGTCATATATTTTGTAACCATAATTTCAGTTTTGCACTTATTCTAAATTGCTGGTCATATTTCAATAAATTAAGTACTTCCTTACCCAAATCAAATTACCTGTGGCCATTATGTTTTAATTACAAAATTTTTATCTTCACATTTTCACTCACTCCTGAATATGATCCACATAACTTATTTCATCATTAGACAGTATTTAAGCACTTTTCTCACCTTCCTTGTACAACATATCTTTCTACATATGCCTAGGTCTTGATATTCAGACCATTTCTCTATTAATACACACTCACTTATTGATATTTCAGTCATTTATGTGAATTGCATGACTTTTTCTTTTAAAGATTTATCTTTATGTTTTTTTTTTGACAGAGACAAGGAGAGACAGAGAGAAGGGGGAGGGCCCAGAGCAGTCTCCATAGTTGCACATCATTTGTTTTCTACATAGGTTTCATTCCACAGGTGGGCAAGGAGCCCCACAGGGCAGGAACCAGCCAGGGGCCTCCCTCATGAGAGACACACACCAGCAAACCAGGGGCCTCCCACATGGAAGGTTCTCCCTGCTGAGAACCGAATGGGAAGCACTCCCCAGTTCAGCATATGGGTCCACACGGGCCAGGGCTGGGACTCAATCCTCTGACTCCAGGGCTGCAAAACGGGCACTCAACCTGCTGAGCCATCCCGGCTTCCCCGATTCCATGACTTTTATACTATATACCCTTGTGTGCCGAAAACTGAGAAGCAGTATCTGTAGATAGAACTCACCTCTAAACTTCACACTCAAATATTCAATATCTCCATTTGAGTGCCAAATACACTTCTCAAACCATGTGTATTCAAAACTTAAATTCTGATTCCTCCATTTGCAATAGATAAAAACTATGTGATCCCAATGGCTTTCGCCAATAACCTAGAAACTATATTTTCACCTTGTCTCATATCCCACAGGAGGACATCGGCAAATCCTAGCTAGACTACCTTCAAAATGTATCCACTATCTCACTTTTGTCCCATCTCAGCGCTATCTCTTGATCAAAGACACCATTGTTTTTCTCCTGAATTATTCTAGGCTACTGGATGATCTGCTAGCTTCCTCCACCATGTGGATGAGACAGCACCCAGATGTTTTTACACTGTGAAATACATCACACCTCTGTTCACAATCTGTGAAATGAATACCCACCTCCCCGAGAGTCAAAAACCAGCTCACTGAAATAGCTTACAAGACACAAAGTTTGTGAGGATGCGCCATTCACTGTTCCCACCTTCTGACTCCCTCCTCCCGATGTCACTCACGGCCTCAATAGCAACCTTCCACTCACCAGCTCAGTAGCTCTGATTAGCCCAGCTAGTAAAATGGGAATCTTTTCAACAATTTTTAATTGGGCAGGCCGTCCTCTGTCCCAATATACTACCATTTGCTCTTCCCAATACCTCAAATGCTCTTCCCTCAGAAATCCACATAACTTATTCTGTCAATAAATGGGACAACACAGGGGGAACACATTCTGGCCCAAGGAACTGTGAGATACAATTCTAATTTTTAGTTATACATTTTACCCTATGGAGTTTAATAATTTAGTTTTAAATTAAAAAAAAATATTCATCAGACATAACCTCTCTTACACTCTAGAGCTTTATATTATTAATCTTGTGTTTATCTTTTACTAAGCTTGGACATTATTCATTTGTTCATGTTCATAGCTTCCACACCATAGTACATTGTTATCACAGCTTCAAAAGTTTGCTTGGACCCATTTTTTCTGATATTGCCAGATTCCTTCAGAGGCATGATATGCAATTCTCCAAACTCTAAGTTCTGATTTGCTTCCAAATTATTACTTGATTGACCTCAAATATCCCGCTAAACCCTGTTGTCTTTCAAATTAAATTGGCTCAAGTTCACACTCCAAAACCATAATGTCCACTGCAGATACCTTCTAAACAGCCTTGAGGCAAATTATTGTATTCATTTCTAACATGCTTTCTTTATAAAGTAGCTCACACTTAAATGTTAAGATTTGCAGCATCGGTGAAAACTACAATAAAAGAACAACCAAAGTACGGTATATTGTTCATGCAATACAATTGTATGTGCAAGTATAATAATATAACAATATAAAATATAAATAGAAAACACGTAATAGTAAGCTCAGCAGATATACTGTTTTAAATGGGACAGAAAACAACGGTACTGTCCAATTTCAAACAGTACGTATGGCCAGCCTGGTCTCACTGGGCTAAATGCAACATAATAATAAAATATGAACTATAACAACTTTTCAACTATACCAAGGAGAATGTTTACTCCATCAATATAAATTTTAACGTGCTAGATGGGTAAATACAAATCGCTCATACATAGGTACTTAATATAAATACCCATATTAACATCTTGCAAATTATGTTTTCAGGGTTTATAGAATAATCTTTTTTTTTTAAGATTTATTTTATGGTTTTGACAGAGAGAGAGACAGAAACAGAGAGAGACAGAGAGAAGGGAGAGGGCCCAGAGCAGTCTCCATAGTTGTGCATCAGTTTTCCACATGGTTTCATTACACACAGGTGGGGGCCACACAGGGTGGGAACTGGGCTGCCGATCCTTGGGCTCCAGGGCCACAAAGCAAGCACTCAACCTGCTGAGCCATCCCGGCTCCCCCTAGAATAATCTTGTATATATTCAGTATTTAATTCCTACTGTCTTAATAATCTGAAAATATGCAGAATGAATGAAAATAGTAGTATCATTATTTTGAGGTACAAATTTAGCAAAAATATGTCTTTATAATACCAATATGTAAAAGAACTAAATAAAATGGCACTTCACTTAATTATGTTGAAATCTATACAGGTTTTAGCTCAAGGTAAAATTATATTTATATATGAAGTACATACTTTGGCAAGTATAAACTCTAGTTTATAAATTACCATCTAAATTTTTTTAATTGACAGCTTTTCTTAATAGAATTGATCAATATTTTATTAATAAATGGAATATTCTATATATGTTAAAATGTAAAATAAAATGTTTAATATATTTTATATATGTTATTATATAACATTTCAAGCATAGATTAGATATATTTTTGAAGAACTGTTCATGTAAATATAATTTGCCTTTGCCTTTTTATTGAATAGGGTTTATTTTAAGATTTCCTTCTCCTTCACTCATAGAACTCTCAGTATAATGAGATTTCATAAACAGAATGACAAACCATTTAAAGTGGAAACCAGGAAAGGTGTACGGCTTGTACCTAATAGGCCTTCCCTTAGTTTCACAGTCTGATAATTTTCTTTGCACACTGCCTTGACCTGATTATTCATGACTTTTTGCATAATGAGAGAAAGCTTTTAGACATGTTAGGTATGACATAAAAAATCTGCAGCTATTCAACCATCCTGAAAAGTCCTGTTGACTTTTTTTAGGTATATTTAGCAGTCAAATAATAATTTGATGCAACATGATCAAAATGTTGAACCTAGTCAGTGAGATCTTTAAAAAACAAAACATTTTAGAATATTTTACTGCATCATTGTCTAGAAAACAATTTGCATACATGCTTAAATGTGTTAAAATGAGCAATGAATACACCGTTTGCTACTCAAAACATTCTCTAAGGGATAAAATGTTTGATTCTGCTAGATTTTTTGTATTTATTATTAAAAAACAAAAGTTAAAATAATATTCTACTCACAAAGACCATTTTCAAAATAGACATTGAAATACATGAACTGCAGAGGTAAATTTCATTAACAGGTGTTGAAAATAACACTAGCATGCCCATAAATTTAAATAACACTTAAATTGAGATATAATTTACATATTTGTAAATCTCTTGTTTTAAATATATTTTTCATTTTTGTGGCCTTTTGGTTCTATTTCTGGAAAATACTAGACCTTAGCTAAGAGATAATTAGCTGGGTCTCTAATCCTGTTCACATCACTAAAATTTAACTATATTTTTATTTTGACAATTATATTTATAATTGCCAAAATTACTCTTTTTCTACCAGCCTCTTCTTGATGTCGCTCTACTTTTTTTTTTTTTTAGTCTGTTGGTTTTACAAACTCTGAGGAATTGTGAGAAATTGTGAAATTTCTACTTTCTAAATTGGTTCTACTTTCTCTGTGATCAGGGGCATTCTTAGTTTACCTTGATTCCCAATTTATGACTCCAGCTTTTCTCACATTTGTGCTATAGAGATGCCTCATGTTCCGTACTTGGAACCATCATAGACAAATCAGCTCTTTAGGAATCTCTTCTCAGGGAATGCTTAGTGTTGAGTTAGAGGCAGGTGTATACATGACAGTGTGGGGCTTATGGGTGCTTTAAGTTTGGGGTTTCTATGTTTGGAATGTCTTTAGAATACTCTTAAAACATACTACTCTGAGCATAATAATTTACACTATGGTTTTCATTCGCTCTTTTCTTCTCGTTTCAATGCTATATGTTTTGCATATTCAAGAATTTTCTCAAGCATAATATTGACATTAAGTCTAGTAAAATTACAATTTTATAGTTTTTAAAAATAATCTTATCTAACGTGACAAAAATATGTTAGGCAGAAGTAGTCTGAGGCACCAAATAGTTGAAATAGAATTGCAGTTTTTAAATTTAATGATGTGGATACTTTATTTTCTCTCCTATTATCAATTTTTCTTTTTCTTTTACGTACTACTGATTTACATATGTTTAAAAATATGGCATTAGCCTGTCCCACACTTTTCCTTTACTTACAGGGGGACCTTTAAAAATATTCAGATATTTGTTTCAGTTCTCCTAAAAATCCACCCTCTTAAAAATGGAACTCTTGATGAACACTTTAGAAAACAAATAAAATTGGTAGTGAATAAATATTAAAGAAAGAGTATCATTGACTTAAAGAACACATTAAAAAAACTTATGACTAAAAGCTAAAAGAGGGGAAGCCGGGGTATGACTCAGCAGGTTAAGTGCTCGCTTTGCAGCACCGGGGTCCGAGGATCGAGTCCCAGTCCCAGTCCCAACCCCGGCCCATGTGGACCCATATGCTGAACTGGGATGTGGTTTCCCATGTGGGAGGCCCCCAGCCCGGTTCTCACCCCGCATGGCCTCCGCCAACCTATATGGAAGAAAACCATGTCAAAAACTGATGATGTACAACTATGGAAACTGCTCTAGGTCCTACCCCTTCCCTCTGTCTCTGTCAAAAACAATAAAATAAATCTTTAAAAAAGCTAAAAGTATCATAAATATAAATAAATATTTCTAAGGGAAATATGTAAAATTATTTTCAACATGATTCAAATTTTATTTTCTCAAAAAATATTTAAACATTCCCATTAATATAAATATCAACATATACACACTGACTATCTTTTAGAGAAAAGATACTACATCATCTTTCATAATATTTTGATGGCTAATATAAAAGTTATCACATTTTCAATCATTAGACTTAAAGTGAGTAAAAATATTTTGGCTTGTTTGTATGCAGTCACTGATTCAGCATTACTGTTTAGTCAAAGCAATCCATCTGTTGCTATGGAAAGGTTACCTATACTACAAGGTTATCCTGACCTCTAGAGCTTCATTAAATATTTATTGAAATAATCAGAAATGGGGATTTCTGTAACAGCTCTATAACAGATACTTATACTACTGAAAATTACATGCTTCATTTATGCCATTTAGGTAAATCACCATTGTTTTATTAATGCAAGTGAAAGCATAGTTCTTAATACCTCAAAGTAAGCAGTATATACACATTTTTGTTCATTGAATGACTGTCATATAATTATTTATTTATAAGCTATATGAATTTCCAATGTGCAATCTCCTCTGAAAATATGCAGAGCAATTATTTTAATAGTTAAAACCATAGATCTGTATTGTCATATGAAATTACATAACTGCGGTTATAAACCAGCCCACATTAAGGTAGAAATATTTCTGACATATGAAAGATATATATTTTTATCTATCTATAGGACATTTTGCAGTGATGGTTAAACCCTTGCTACTTTTCCTAAAACACATACATGCACAATAACAATAATAAAATTATAGTACAGTAATAACAACACTTCATCCATAGACCCCTGGAAATATATTTGTGTTAGAAGAGAGCCTAAAGCATTGCATGAGCAAAAAGGACTTCATAGGTTTGGTAAGACATGCTGTTAGGCATGCAAAAGATAATGAAAAGCAAAATAGTTGACCTAGGAAGATTCATGATATAGAGAGGATGTTAGAAAAGAAAAAAAAAAAAAATATATATATATGCACATTTTAAGAAAGAAAAAAGACTGTATGAAAGTTGTAAGACTCAATACATACTGACAACAACGATGAAAACAACTCACGTCTGACTTCTGCAAGTACAAAAGGTGCTCCAAGTGGTTCCCATCAGTGCCCAGACACTTCGGATTATGGTGAACTACGTACAGCTTGAGAAATGTTGACCAGAGTGTCCACTTGTATCACTGCACAAGCCTTTTGAATTTACCATGCGCCTCAAACTCATCACAAATGCATGCAACTGTTAGGCTTGTTGGAGGTTTTGTTACATACTCACGCTTCCATTGTTGTACTTCAACAATGTTTTCAAATATCAAATACCCCTTCAAAATGGTCTTGCTCTCAAGCGACAACCATGCTTCAGCCATTTTCTTTGACTGACTTGCATGTCACATGGTGGCATTAGCATTCATTTGATAAATACCATCTTTTGAGCGCACATCATACTACACATCACTACCGTAATTCAATTAAACTTGTAAAGTGATACATAGATAACATCTCTTAAAACGTGTATACACTTTTTTGGCATCCCTGGTATTTTGAAAGAAAGGAAAAATGATGAAATACTTCATGCCAAAAAAAGAGGGTCAGTTTTATTTAGCTTAAAAATTTTAAAGGAGACAATCTCAAGTGTTTGGAAAGTGGTCTAAATCATATGTTAGAAAACGGATGTCCAATCTCTTGGCTTCCTTGGGCCACATTAGAAAAAGAATTGTCTTGTGCCGTACATAAGCTATACTAACACTAACAATAGCTGTTGAGCCAAAAATATATAAATTGCAAAAAATCCTGCACTTCACATCCTCAACGTTTCAGTCAGAATGGACTGACCATCTCGACATAACAACAGGTTTTCCACCTATATTATTCTCTGCATGCTATTCTTTCTTCTTAGAATAAACTCTATCCATTCCTATTGAAATGTGTCCAAAATTTTTCCCATAAATAAGCTTAAATTAGAATACTCTTGAATCTATTAGCATTTACTTGTATAGCATGTAACACAATTAGCTTTGTAGTATTGTTATTTTAATATGAAATTCAAAGGGGATGAGAAATATGAACAAACCATACGCTGGCTAAATGGGAAAACTAGACTTAAAATAGAGAAGGTACAAGAAGACAAGTCTCTGCTAAACATAAGTGAGACGTTACTAAGAGTCAAAGATAAAATGTCTTGAGACATTTGAAATTCCGAAACAGCAGTTAGTTGACCAATTGTCAGGGATATAATAGAAGCTATTAAACCTGTGCTGTGTGGTTGATAAAAAAAAAAAAGTTTTTTAAAAATCTTCCAATTATGGGGAAGCCGGGATGGCTCAGTGGGTTAAGCGCTCACTTTGCAGCACCAGGGACCAGGGATCGAATCCCAGCTCCAGCCCATGCGGAACCATATGCTGAACTGGGAGCTTCTCCAGTTCAGTTCTCTCTCTGTCTCTGTATCTCTCTCTCTCTCTCTCTGTGTCGAAAATAAATAAATAAAAATATTAAAAAAAAAAATCTTCCAATTTTTATTTTTAATTATAAGGAAATCCAGGTACTAGGATTAAGGACTATGTACACGAATAAGAAAATGGATGTTTTGCATATAGTCAAAAAAAAAAGAGGGAAAGCCGGGACGGCTCAGCGGGTTGAGCGCTCGCTTTGAGGCCATGAGGACCGAGGATCGAATCCCGGCTCCGGCCCAGGCAGGACCCACATGCTGAACTGGGGAGTTCCCACAGTTTGGTTCTCTAACTGTCTCTGTCTCTCTCTCTATCTGTCAAAAAGTAAAATAGAAATAACTATGCACTGAAGACAAAAAG
>PVKE010022092.1:0-26043 GCA_004027555.1 Craseonycteris thonglongyai
GGGTGAGGCTGGGCACCTCTGTGGTGGCAGCTGGTGTGGCCCCAGCCCCCAAGGGGCCCTGCAGGAGCAGATTGCTGGTGTGAATGGGGAGGTGGTGGGCTGGGACCTGCCCCCCCGGCCACAGGGACACCCTCATCTACCCTGGGCCCTGCCAAACGCCCGGGGTGGGGGCCCTGGAGATTGCAAGTCCCGCTGAAGTCCAGGTGCCAGTTCTGTGTCCCTGCGATGGCCCCAAACGGCCTGGTCCTCCCGCATCGGAGGTCCTCCCGGCCAGGAGCGGCTTCTCTTCAGGAGCCCGGGCCTCCCCACGCCCAGGGGCTCAGCAAGGACCCTGCACCTGTCTGCTGCCACCTGCCACCAGCTCTGTCCAGGCCCAGACCGGGGGGTCAGGAGAGCAGGGCTGGACCTCAGCTGCCGGGGCCCCGCCCGGAGACCTGGGGCATCACCGGCATGTCCTCTGATCTGCAGGGCGGGAGGGGTGTGTCGACCAGGAGGATGCCAGGGAGGGCTGAGTGATGGCGGGCAGCCGCGTGACAGGTGCCCTCAGGGAGGCATGGCACCGCCTACGACGGCCAGGAGCCGGGCCCTGGGTGCGCTGACATGAACCTCAGTGCTCCAAATGTGGGGGTGCAGGGGGCGTGAGGTGGGGGTACCTACCAGGCCCAGGCCCAGCATCCCACTCTGCTCCTGAGCTCGCCTGAGGCCAGAGGACGCATCCGGATGTCCAGACCGGAACCTGGTTCTCTGTTGCCCGTGGGAATGGGGCCCCCGAGAGGCTGGGGGGAGGGAGGAGCAGCTGGGGACAGTAAGCAGAGTGAATGGGGGGCAGATGGGGGCCGGCACCAATGGGGGGCAGCAACGACGAAGGACTGGTGCCCCCGGGAGCCCCTCTCTCCCAGCAGCTCCCTACTCTCTGTGGACCAGAGGCGTGACTGTTGTCCAGACTGGGTGGCCATGGGGTGGGCTGGCCAGACGTCCCATTTTATTTATTTATTTATTCTTTAAAATGTTATTTATTTACTTATTTATTGGGGAGAAGGTGTGAGCCACAGAGACAGAGAGCAGGGGGAGGGCCCAGAGCCGTCTCCATAGCTGCACATCATGCGTGGTGACACGGCTTCGCCCCACGCAGGTGGACGTGGGGCTGCGCAGGGCGGGAGCTGAACGCGGGGCCTCCCGCATGGGAGGTGAGACCCTTCACTGCCGTCCTGGCCGTTACCAGCTGCGCCGCAGTTCAGCACGCGGGTTTGCACGGGCCGGGGCTGGGATTCGATCCCCGGACCTCGCAGCTGCAAGGCAACCTGTGAGCTATGCCGGCTTCCCCCAGACGTCCCATTTTAAACAGCACAGACGACAGCACTGCCCCGTTTCAAACTGTACGCCAGGTCAGCCTATCTGAGGCTCAGAGAGGGAAAGCAATTGGTGCCGGGTCACACAGCAGCCCTGCTCGGCCTAACTCGGAATGGAGCCAGCACCCACAGAGGGTTGTGGCTCCCCCAGGAAGCCCTGAGATAAAGTTGAGACTCTTCCAGCCCAGGGACCCCAGCTCCCGGTGTCCCTGCGGGGCCATGAAGCGCTCCCTCACTGCCATTCCTGTCACATCACTTATGGGGACCCTCTTGGCTCCAGGCGCCTGGCTGCAGACACAGGGCGTGTGTAGGAGGCTCGAAGCGGTGGCTTCTGGGGCCGCTGAGCTCCGGCTTGGCATCGAAGGGGCTGTTGCAGCCCCTGCCCGTCCAGTGACGTCAGCTCGGGGGGCACCCCAAGGAGAGCGGGCCCCCACCCACCCCACGGGGGCCTGTGGGCAGCCTCAGCCAAGGCCAGGCGCAAGGCTTTGCCCAGCTTCTGCGGCCACCGGGGGAGGGTGTGTGGGACCCGCCGGGGCCGCGGGCGCTGGGCCCAGATGGTTCCCATTGCAGGGCCTCCTCTCCGCCGGCCCAGCACGCCCGTCGCAGCTGCTGCTTGTCTTCGCTCGTCTTCCTTTGCCTGCAGCCAGCGGGCTGCGGGCTGCGTCCTGCGGGCTGCGGGGGTCTGGCCAGAGGCCTGGGCATTTTCCTGACCAGCTCTGGGAGGGGCTGGAACGCTCCTGAGCCCGGTTCCCACTCCGGGGCTTGTCTCTGTCCCTGGGTCACCCTGACTTTCCGCTCCTGGCTGCCCCCCGGGGAAGGTCGGGGCTGGGAAGAGCCAGAGGGAGCCAGAAGGTGAGACCCCAGACCCCCTGCCCGAGGGCCTGCTGGGAGCCTGGAGCCTTGAGGGCGGAGGTCAGACCCCCAGGGCTCCGGGGAGTCACCGCGGGCGGCCCCAGGGCTGGGACACCCGTGGGGGGCTCACCCCAATGGCTGTGCCTGCATTCTTGTTTTACCATCAACACCCCCACTCCCCAGATAAACCCAGGTTGGAAGGGCCCCGTGGCGACTCAGGGTCTCAGCGGTGAGGAAGGGCAGGGCAGGGGCCCCCCACTCCTCTCAGACCCGCACCTTCCCACGGGGGGCAGCGCGGCCATCAGCTCCCCCTACACCCAGCGGAGGGGCTGCCCAATGCCCGCCCCCTGCTGCCCGTTTGGAGGAGGGGGGGACCCACATAGGGCTGGACAGGGGAGGGGCACAGGCCCCGGGGAGATGGGGGCGCCCCAACACCCCCACGTGGGGGGCTGGCTGCCCCCCAGGGCCCGGGGGAGACGGGGGCGCCCCGACACCCCCACGTGGGGCGCTGGCTGCCCCCCGGGGCCCCGCAGCGACGCCCAGGCCCCGGGAAGACAGGGGCGCCCCGACACCCCCACGTGGGGGGCTGGCTGCCCCCCGGGGCCCGGGGGAGACGGGGGCGCCCCGACACCCCCACGTGGGGCGCTGGCTGCCCCCCGGGGCCCCGCAGCGACGCCCAGGCCCCGGGAAGACAGGGGCGCCCCGACACCCCCACGTGGGGGGCTGGCTGCCACCCGGGGCCCCGCAGCGACGCCCAGGCCCTGGGAAGACAGGGGCGCCCCGACACCCCCACGTGGGGGGCTGGCTGCCACCCGGGGCCCGGGGGAGATGGGGGCGCCCCGACACCCCCACGTGGGGGGCTGGCTGCCACCCGGGGCCCCGCAGCGACGCCCAGGCCCTGGGAAGACAGGGGCGCCCCGACACCCCCACGTGGGGGGCTGGCTGCCACCCGGGGCCCGGGGGAGATGGGGGCGCCCCGACACCCCCACGTGGGGCGCTGGCTGCCACCCGGGGCCCGGGGGAGATGGGGGCGCCCCGACACCCCCACGTGGGGGGCTGGCTGCCCCCCAGGGCCCCGCAGCGATGCCCAGGCCCCGGGAAGACAGGGGCGCCCCGACACCCCCACGTGGGGCGCTGGCTGCCCCCCGGGGCCCCGCAGCGACGCCCAGGCCCCGCCCCGGCCGCCCCCACGGCTCGCGGCCGCCCCTCCCCCCGCGCGGGCGGGGGCCGCGGTGACGTCACGGCCACGCGGGAGGGGCGGCGCCCCGCGCATCACTTCCTCGGCGCCTCTCGCCGGCGGGGACGGGCGGACGGACCCGCGGACCCGAGACCGCGGACGGCGCGCAGCCCCGGCCCCGGAGACCCCGGCCCATGGCCGGCCCGGCCCCGCCCGCCGCCGAGGAGCTGCCCGGGGCGGCCCGGCGCCTCTACTCCAGGTGGGCCCGGCGGCGGGGACCGGGCGGCGGGGACCGGGCGGCGCGGAACAAAGGCGGCTGCAGGCGCGCAACGTGGCCGGGACGCGCGCGCCCCGCGGGGCGGCGGCGGGAGCCCGTGTGGGGGCGCAGGCGCGGGGGTGCGCGGGCACCGGGGGGACGTGGGGGTGCGCAGGCCGGGAGAGGGGTCGCTGGGGCCTCCCACTGCTGTGCCCATGAGAGCCCCAGGGGCGACCGCCTGGACCCTCGGGGGTGTGCAGGCCGGTGCCCCCCGGAGCCCCCAGCCCCGCCCGGGGACAGGGTGTGAGGGGCACGGCCCCCTCAGCTGCCACCTCCTGGCAGTTGGCCCGCCTGGCACAGCAGGTGTGAGTGGGGGGGTGCCGGGAGCCGCCCTCCCGGGCCTGACATCACCTCCCCACTGCCGTGGCCGGGCCGCGGGGACGACATGGCTGTGTCACGGGTGAGGCCCTGCCCCCCGCCGGCCCCCCCAGTGCACTGGGGTTGGGGTCCCCCCAGCCAGGCTGCGGGTGGGTGTGTTCCTTCCTGAGAAGGGACCTGCCTCAGGGCAGATTCTCGGGGGATGGCAGCGGGCTGGGCGCTGTCCCCACGCTCGGCAGGGATGACGGAGGCCGCGTGCCTGCTTGGTGACTCCGGGCCTGTCTAGAGTGTTTTGATGGGTGATGCTGTGGGCCGGGCCCAGGCGCGCAGGGACCCTCAGGGGGTGCCCGGCCCTGCTAGCCTGGGCAGGGCGGTTATTGATGTCAGCTTCCGGTGACAGGCCAGGCCCCCAGCTCCGCAGCCATTGCTAAGCCCCTGCAGCCGGGATGCAGGGCCTTCGGGAGGTCCGCCAGCAGCGCTCTGCCTGCACCCCCCGTGCAGAACGAGGGCGTGGGGCGGGGGCTGGGAGGCCCTGGGTTTCTCCCCACCTTGGTCTGGTCGGTGCCGGTGGCCGGAGACACAGCCCCCATTGTGTGGCCTCAGGACCAGTGAGCAAGGAGCCCCTGGCCTGGCTTCTGGGCCCCGGGAGGGGGAGGGGCATACGGTGGGTGTGCTGGTCGCTGATGCTGGAGGCCTGACCTGCAGGAGCCCCTCCGTGTACCCCCGGGGCGGGGGCGGGAGAGCTGTGCAAGCTGCATTTGCTCCAGGGTCATCTGTTCACGCAGAGGGGGTGTTTTGTCCCCAAGAATGACAGGAGTGGAGCCGGTGGCCACCGGCTGTGAGTGTGCATGCATGCATGTGCATATGTGTGCATGCATGTCAGGCATGGCTGGGCATGAGGTCCACCTGTCCTAGTTGCTCCACGGGCTTGACATGGGAGCCTGCAGTGTGGACCAGGGCTGGAGCCCAGCAGGGACACACCAGACAGTGCCCTGGCCTGGGGTGGTTGTCCCTGGGCAGTGACAAGGCTCAGAGGGGCTGCTGGGAGCACCCCCAGCGCAGCCTGGCATCACTGCGAGCTGAGGTGGCCGGGGCGAGCCCAGCACAGGTTTGGGGTGTGGGCACAAGCCCTCCGCCCTGGGGCCCAGGAGGAGGCCGGTGGGGGGTTTGGACCGGGCAGCCTCGGCCAGCTGTGGAGGCGGCAGGAAGGGGTGGGGCACCCGGGACGGGCAGGGCTGTGGGCATGAGGGGTGCACCTGCCGCCACGGCTCTCGCTGCCCCAGGCCACCAGGTAGGAAGCTGTCCAAAGGCCGCCTGCTCCCTGGCAGCCGCGCGTGTGGGGAGCCCAGGGGCATGGATGCAGGTGCACCCGGTCCACTTGATCTGGGCACCTCTTATGTCGCTGTTTTGGGGGGACCTGTTGTGTACGGGGGCTCCCTGGGGATGGAGCAGGTCTCTGCCCGGCCCACCCCCCAGGGCCCCGTTTGCTGGTGCAAGTTCAGTTCTAAGACGGGGGCCTGTGAGCCCCCAAGTCCCCATGTGGGACCCGGGAGGGGCTGAGCCTGCGAGTCCTGCCTCCCTGGAGCCAGTGGCTACTAAGTGCCCTGCCGGGGGCTGGGGAGGGGGACTGGCAGAGCGCCCCCACTGTGGGTGGCCTTTAGAGGTGCACCCCAAACAGCAGGCACCAGACAGGGGCACCCCCAGGTGCGGGGCAGGCCCCCAGGCCGCATGGCCATGCTACCTGCCTGTCCCTACTCCCCCCCCAGGTCCCCTGGGGAGTGATGGCCTGGCGGGCCCGTCCCTGGCCTGGTCCCAGGGTCCCAAGCTGGGTCACACATGGGGGCCCCTCTCCAGCGGCTCCACTCTAGGCGGCCCCCCTCCCCCGTTGAAGGAGATACGATGTGACTTTGCTCTGAGGGGGCCGGGACAGGGTGACCGTGCTGGAGAGGCAGGATGGGGGTGATGCAGCCTGGGGTCTAGGGGGACACAGCCCCCCGATCAGGCCCCCGTGGTGGGAGGTGGAGGTCCGGCCTGGTGGTCAGCACCGGAGGGCGCCACGTGGTCCGTGGGGCGCATGGGGCCCGGCCTGGGGCCCTGCCGGCTCTGAGCCTCTGCGGACCCCGCTCTGTAGCTGGACGCCGGCGCAGGGCGCTCCTCCCTTTGCCCAGCGCAGGTCTCACCGTCCGGCCTCCCCGTTGACCATGGGTGGCCAAGGGGCGGGAGTCTCAGGCCGTGTGCCGTGTGCCGTGTGCCGGGTCCGGGGAAGGCGTGGCTGGCGGGGAAGCCAAGGAGCTGGGACTCGGTGGGCCAAGCGTGGACTCTGCCCAGTTTCGCTCCGGGTGGGCCCCGGAGGTGGGCAGCTCCCCTGTTTGGAGAGCTCCCTCCCACGGAGACAAGGGCCTGGGGGCCCACACACCCCGGGTGCCATGTCCTCCCTTCATGGTGGCCTGGGGCTCCTTCGTGCAGAGGGACGGGGCGCTGGCCCAGCGTGGGGGTGAGCGGGAGGGCGGGCACAGCCCGGAAGGCGTCTCTGGGCTCCCCCGCCTGCTGATCCGGGGCTCTGAGCTGCCCTGATCCCTTGATCCGCCTGACTGCCTGTGAGCCCCAAATGATCTGCCCGAGGGCTTGGGCTGGGAAGCCGCAGGGGGCCCCCCTGAGACCGGTGCACCCCAGGACCTGCAGCCAAGGCGGGGCGAGGGCTGGCCGGCCTGGCGATGCCGGCGGCCGCCTCGGAGGCCAGTCGGTGGCCCGGAGCTGTGGCTGTACGTGCACAAGATGCGGGACCTGCAGCGGCAGATGGGCGGGCACCTGGGCGGGCACAGGCAGGGACCAGGCAGGGGTGACAGGTGGCAGCCTGGAGTTGGAGGTTCACGGGGTACGTGGAAGGTGGGGCTTCTGGCCCTGGACCCTGCCGGTGCTTTTTCACCACGGGACCCCCCTATGTTGCCGGGGGCCCATGTTAGACCCCCCGCTGGCTGCGTTCACGATGACGCCCCCTCATCCTGCCCTGCCCGCCCCCTTGACTTGACTTCTGGGGCGCAGGCCCTTCCCAAGCTAGGAAGCTGTGCTCTGGGGGATGGGAGGGGACGCTTGGGGAGTCAGCGGGACACCCCCCTCGGGCAGCACGCACACTTGGGAGCCCAAGTCCCCACTCCGGTCGCCTGGACGAGACAGCTCGCCTGTCAGGTGACCTGCCCAGCTCAGCTGGCAGCAGCGGCCTTAACTAAGAAGCCGCGTGGGTGGCACCGCAGAGAGGCCCCAGGGCCCTTCCCAGAGCGCCGGGCGAGGTGGGGGCGCTGCCCTGGCATGTGGGGGCGGGAGGGAGGCCCGAAGGCCTGGTGTCCTGGTCCCATGTCCCTGACCCCCGCTCTCCAAGAGGCCACGGAACTCTTCCGGAACCTGGGGGAGGCTGGGAGGGGTGGGGGCCCAGAGCCCGGCCCCCTGTGCCCACACCGGGGAGGTGGGGGGCCTCCCGGGCAGAGGGCGCTGGGCACAGCTTCTCGGGGGTCCACCAGCCCCTCGGCTGGAACCGTTACCACTAGAGGTATCTTTCCTGAGCTCTCGATCATGCGGGAAAGCTGTGAACAGCACGTGGCCTGTATCCAAGGGGCGTTTGGTCAGAACGGCCGGGGAGCCCCGGCTGGGACGGGGTTGTGCGTGTTTGAAGGAGATATAAGTGGGTTTCCCCCCGTAACTCACTGCACAGACGTGTCTTCCACGTCGCCAGGCAGGGCCCCCCTCGGTGAGGCGCAGTGGTGACCCCTTGGCCTCGCCCCTTTCAGGGGACAGGAGGTGAGGACAGCCCCACACAGAGCTTGGAGGGTGGGGGCCCCCAAAGCTGCAGCCTGGGGGTGGGGCTGGCTGTGTGGCCTTGGCCAGCTACTGACCGCTGCGGCCAGGCCGCCCTCGGTGGGGATGGGGGCTGCCTCAGGCTGCCAAGGCCGCTCCTGAGCGTGGGCAGGGGGCACCTGGCTCCTGGTCACCCCCCGGCTGAGTGTGGAGCTTGTCTGCCGCAGGCTGAGGGGCTCGCTGTAGTTGCAGGGCGTCCTGGGCCCCGGTGGCGAGGAGGTTTGGGCCCCGGCGAACGAACGGCCGGGATAAGCAAGCGTCAGGCCGAGGACGCGCTGCTGGGCGTTTGTCCAGGAGGTTGAGGTCTGGACACACAGCCGTGGGAGGGGCGCTGTGGTCCACGGTGACGACGTGGAGGAGCAGGGGTCCCCAGGCTGATGCCCCCCTTCTCCGCCCAGGATGGAGGCCTCGTGCTTGGAGCTGGCGCTGGAGGGTGAGCGTCTGTGCAAGGCCGGGGACTTCAAGGCGGGCGTGGCCTTCTTCGAGGCCGCGGTGCAGGTGGGCACCGAGGACCTGAAGACGCTCAGCGCCACGTACAGCCAGCTGGGCAACGCCTACTTCTACCTGAAGGAGTACGCCCGGGCGCTGGAGTACCACAAGCATGACCTGCTGCTGGCCCGGTGAGCCGCCCCGCCGGGTGGGGACCCCCACCTGGTCCCCACGCCCCACCGGCCGCGCCCCACCTGGTCCCAGACTCACTGAATGATCCCGAAACGTTACCTCCCACTCGGAGCCCTGCCCCCCAGCTCTCCCTGCCTCCCTCCGGGGCCCTCCCTGAGCCCCGACAGCTGCAGGCCTTCCCCAGACCTGGCCCTTGCCCACCCTCACCCGGGGTTCCCTGCTGGCTTAGCACCCCCGTCTGGCCCTCACGCCTTCCTGCCCCCCAGGACCATCGGTGACCGCATGGGGGAGGCCAAGGCCAGCGGGAACCTGGGCAACACACTGAAGGTCCTGGGCCGCTTCGACGAGGCCGTTGTCTGCTGCCAGCGGCACCTGGACATCGCCCAGGAGCAGGGGGACAAGGTCGGTTCCGCCGCTGACCTGCCGCCCCTGTTCAGGTCCCGGACTGGGGCTTCCGTGAGACACCACCCAGCCCAGAGCCCTTGTGGGGGAGACACGAGGACAGCCCCCCTCAGACGCCAGGGCACTTCCAGCTGATGCCGGCACCGCGGGGCTCAGGCCTGGCTTCCCAAGCAGGGGTCCCCCGTCCCCATCTTCCCCCTGAATCTGCCATCACCCCCAGTCAGCCCTCCCGGGGCCCAGAGAGAGACACTCTGGGGGGAAGCCTGGCTGGAGAGGCAGCCGCTGTTGAAGGGTCGGGGCTGGGTGCACCCCTGACATTGCTGCTTTGTGACCGTACCCCTGTGAGGAAACTGAGGCTGGAGAGGGAACAGGGCGACCCAAGTCAGCAGCTCCAAGCCCTGGGCTTCAGAGAGGGCGGGGCTGGGCCGGGCCAGGAGGGAGCTTTGGCCCCGCCCACCTCAGTGCCCCGCCCCCCGCCTTGGCATCTGGACCTAGTGATGCCCCACCCAGGTGGGCCTTTGGAGCCCCAGGAACTCCCCGGATGGCGGGGCAAGTGGCTTTCAATGCACACCTGGGGGTGGCTTCGGGTCCTGGCCGCCCAGGGCCAGCGGGCTCCATGGGGGTGAGGCTGCGGCACGCCCCAACCTCGGTGCCCCCGCCCACAGGTCGGGGAGGCCAGGGCGCTGTACAACATTGGCAACGTGTACCACGCCAAGGGCAAGCAGCTGGCCTGGAGCGCCGCGCAGGACCCCGGGCACCTGCCGGCCGACGTGCGGGACACGCTGCGCAGGGCCTCGGAGTTCTACGAGTGAGTGGGCAGCGGGTCGGGCCACCCCTCCTGCCAGCCCCTGCCGCTAGCACGGCGCCCCCCGAGCCTCAGGGGTGGGTCGCTGAGGCGCACGGCTCAGACGGTCTCTGCCCCCCAGGAGGAACCTGTCTCTGGTGAAGGAGCTGGGGGACCGGGCGGCCCAGGGCAGGGCGTACGGCAACCTGGGCAACACTCATTACCTGCTGGGCAGATTCGTGGAGGCCACGACCTTCCACAAGGAGGTGAGTGGACGGATGCGGTCTGGGCTTGGTGCCCGGGGTCCCCGGGCTGCTGCTCCGGACACACAGACCCGGGGCCGACCACCCCGGGCGCGGAGGCAGCGCCCACCGTCCCTGTCGGGTCACGGGGCTGCTCCGTGTGTCCTCAGCGCCTGGCCATCGCTAAGGAATTTGGAGACAAGGCGGCCGAGCGGAGGGCCTACAGCAACCTGGGGAACGCCCACATCTTCCTGGGGCGCTTCGATGTGGCTGCCGAGTATTACAAGTAGGCCGTCCCCACGCCCACCGGGGCGAGGGTCCCAGAGGGGATGGGGCCTCCAAGGTGGGCGGGTCGGCGCTCAGGGGCTGGGTGGGGGCTCGGGGCGTGCGGGAGCTGGAGGGATGGGACGCACCTCAGTGTCCTCCCGCGCTGGGCGCTGGCGGGGGCCATGGGTGCCCCAGAGCTGACTTTGGTCCTCAGGAGGGCTCCCAGGTGCAGGTATAACCATCCCCATGTGGACGCGGGAGGGCGAGGGCCTCACTGGCTCCGGGGGGGCCCTGGCTTGTGCCAGGATTCTCTCTGGGTCACCTGTCCCCCGGCCTGAGTAGCGGAGCGGTGGTCACCAGGAGGCCGGGTCATGTACACCGGGCCCTGTGCTGAGGGGCAGGACCCTGAGCCAGGTCCCCGCAGAGACGCCGAGGTGGGGTGGTGAGGGGACTGGCGGCCAGTGTGGGCAGAGCCGGGGAGCGGGGTCCCAACAGTGGGGTGCCTTGGCCGTGTGAGGATGGGGACGCGGCTAGATCCCAGAGGAACCGCAGTGGGACCCTGGGGCTGCAGGCTTCTGGGAGGTTGCCCACCATCTATCCCTCCAACAGAGGGGCGGCATGAGCAGAGCCCTGCCCCCGGGGGCTGACCGCCCACTGAGGGCTGACGCCCCCCCAGAGCCGGGGACTGACCCCCCCACCCCAGGGCTGACCGCCCCCAGGCCCTGGGGGCTGACTCCCCTTCCCCGCCCCGGGGGCTGGCGCCCCTCTGCAGGAAGACGCTGCAGCTGTCCCGCCAGCTCAAGGACCAGGCGGTGGAGGCTCAGGCCTGCTACAGCCTGGGCAACACGTACACGCTGCTGCAGGACTACGAGCGCGCCGCCGAGTACCACCTGCGCCACCTGCTCATCGCCCAGGAGCTGGCCGACAGGTGCGCGCCCAGCCCGAGGGCTCCCGGCAGCCCCCGCGGGCCGAGGCCCTGCTCTGCCACCGACCACGGAGCAGGGCCGCCCCGCGGGCCTCACGCGCCTCCATCGGGGCCTTGCCCCGCACTGAGCGGGACTAGGCTGGACGGGGCGCCGCGCTGGCCGCCTGCAGGGACTGGTCGGGGTCCCGCCCCGGTTCACCGGCCCTCTAGCCCCCTCCCCCCACCACCGTGTCCTTGTGAACGTCCATCCCTGCAGAGAGGCAGGCGGACTGCAGGTTCCTACACAGGGGTGGGGTCGGAGCCGCGGGCTGCGCGCCCCCCCGTGTGTGGGGGGCCCCCCTAAAGCCGGGGCTGCCCTCCGCGGCCCGCGCTTCGTCTTGGGGGCAGTGAAGGTGGTCGGGAGCTAGACAGGCTGGCGGGGGGCACGGCGCCACCGTGTCATGCGCGGGACGGCGGCCGAGCTTGCAGCAGGTGACTTTCCCCCCAATTAAACGGTGGCCCAAGGGGCTGGGGTCCTCGCTGCCCCCAAGGATGGAGGGAGCCATGGGAGTGAGAGCCTCATGGGCCACCTCCCCTGCCCCGTGCCCTTGGCACCACGTCGGCCCGGCCACCCTGGGCTGTGGGCAGGCCGGCAGGCGTGGACTCGGTTTCCCTCCCCGGCAGAGTGGGCGAGGGCCGGGCGTGCTGGAGCCTGGGGAACGCGTACGTGTCCATGGGGAGCCCCGCGCAAGCCCTGACCTTCGCCAAGAAGCACCTGGAGATCTCCCAGGAGGTGAGCGGCGGCTGCAGCCAACCCTGCCGGCCCGTAGGCGCCGGCCAGCCCCCGCCCGGGGGCCCGTGTGCCCTGGGCTGTTCCCGGGCCGTCCCGGGCCCATCCTGCGCTGCTGCTGCTGCTGCACAGGGGCGCCCACCCGTGTGCGGAGGCCTGCTGGCTGCCTGCCGCCTGGAGCCGGGAGGTGGGGGGCACAGGGGCGCTGTCCGTGTCTCCCGTGGGCAGGTCCACAGCCAGGCCCTTATGTGCCCAGAGGAACTGGCCAGGCTGGGCCACAGGGAGGTTGTGCCCAAGCCCCAGAGGCAGCCTGGGGACACAAGGGCACAGCCAACCCTGCCGGATCTTCCCCTGGGGACCCTTCAAACCAGACACCTTCGGGCAGGGTTTCCGAGGGCCTGTCTACCTGGGGCCCTCTTGTAGTCAGGACAGGCCATGGCTGGGCACCCCAGGCTCATCCCAGGGGATGTCTGACTCCCCAGTTCCTGGCCTGTCTTCTCATCTCACCCCTGCTTCTCAGCCCCACCACCAGCTCAGACCTACCACCGCCCCATGTCCACAGGCGGGCAAGGCCCACAGGTGCCCAGGTGGAGGCGGGAGGGCCCGGCCTGGGGAGCTCTCCACCAGGGCTGCCAGCAGGTGCAGCCCCCAAACACCGGCAGGGGTGCGGCAGTGCCCAGAGCTCCACACGGAGGTCCCCCGGCCTGCCTGTCCTTTGGCTTGCTCCTGGCCGGTGCACCAAGGGTCCTCCCAGTGAGCCGCTGCTCAGAGCCATGAGCCCGGCCAGTTCCGGGGGGTGGACAGGAAGCTCCAGGAGGTGACAGGTGCAGGCCGTGGGGCCGCGGGGCCGCAGGAGGGGCGGGCCGAGGAGGGCCCACGGGTAGAGGCCCACAGAGGGCCTCCCAGCCGCCCGCCTGCTGACCCGGCCTTGCTCGGCCGCAGATTGGGGACCGCAGCGGGGAGCTCACTGCCCGCATGAACGTGGCCCAGTTGCAGCTGGCACTGGGACGGCTGACCAGCCCGGCGGCCGCAGAGAAGCCAGACCTGGCCGGCTACGAGGCCCAAGGTGAGTTCCTGGGCTGAGATGTGGGGGTGTGATAGGAGCGCCACCCTGCGGGTGCGGGGTCCTGGCTGGTGCATGGGCCTGGGCAGCACTGGAGCCTGTAGTCACCCTCAGCGCCCCCAGAACCATCACCCACTGATACTGCATCAGACAGAAAGAGGATGGGCCCCCCCACAGGCTGAGGACCCCTTCCAGGTGGGGGGCGGGGCCTAGGGCAGGACTCCCCTTTAGGACCAGCGTTGGAGGGGGCTGCTGGGAGGCAGGGCTGAGTCAGCCAGAGGGGAGCAGGGAGCCTGCTGGGGTCCTAATCTGATGAGTGTGTCTGAATGACCTCATCGCTCACGGGCTGCTGGTCGCCCCGCACAGGACAGAACGCTCCCTGCAAATTGATTAATGCACCCTGGGGAGGGGGGTGCACACTGAGCTGGCTTCTCCAGAGGGCGGCAGGTGGGTGTGGGGCAGGCTCCCCACCCACACGACCCCAGCCCAGGGTTCCTGAGTTTTCAGAAGCTCTGGCCTCAGCCTCCTGATGGCTTTGTTCCCAGGGGGTGCTCAACCTGCCCCAGCCCCCCAGCCTCCCCAGAACCCAGGCAGGGGAAGGGGATACAGGTTGTGATGGTGGTGGTTCCCTGGGGTTACCGTCTATGGCCTGTCCTGGGAAATGGGGGGCACATGATGACCGAAGGAAGTAGTAACAGAGTCCAGGACTCTCAGCCACCCGTTTTGGGGGCGGGGTGGAGTGTGGCCCCCAGGAGATACAGGCCGCGGTTTTCCTAGGACGGGCAGCTCTGCCCCGAGCCCCTGGGCCACCCTCCGGGAGCCCCCGCAGCAGGTGGGGGCTGGGCCTGGCCGGGCATCTAGAAGGTCCCTCCAGAGGGCAGCCCAGCCCCGCGTGCTGACATTCTGGTCCTCGGAGCTGAGGAAAGGGGGGCCCCTGGGGGGGGACGGCGGGCTGTGCAGGAACAAGGCAGCTTCTGTCCTCCCCACGCCGGCTCCTCCGCTCTGCCGGAGCCCCGACCCTCCCCAGCCAGGCTGCCGGCGCTGGGCCACCAGCAGGCGCTGGGCAGGAGCCATCCTCGCGGAAGGCGGGCCAGCGCCGTCTGCCCGGGCGGGGCGGCGCGTCCGGCGCTGGGATGCGGCGGCTGGAGGTGGGCGGGCGGCCCTGGAGGAGACCCCCGCTCAGGTGCGCCTGGCAGGGCCAGCGCTGCCTGCAGGGGCGGCACGAGGCAGGCTCTGCGCGCCCAGCCGGAGTGGGGGGCTGGCCCGGGTTCCCCGAAACTGCCCGTTGGGGGTGGGGATGAGGCCGTTGTTTAGCCAGAGCCTGTCAGTTTGGGGGTGGGGGTGGGGGTGGGGTTTGAAGGTGAGCAGCGGGAGGAGCAGCAGCTGCAGGGGAGGAAGGGGCCCCGGGCTGTCGCAGGACCTGCAGGAATCCCGGGGGGCCGGGCCGCGGGAAGCCGGGCCTCAGGGACTCTGGTCCTTCGTGGAGCTGGAGGACCCAGAGCCCCGCTGCTGTTCAGTGACCCTCACCGCCCTGGCTGCCCCCACCCCAGCAAAGGCGCCCCAGAGCCAGTCTGGGTGGGCCGGGTGGCTCCTCCCTATGTCTTGGGGTGCCCCCCGCCCCGCCACCGGACCCGGTGGGTGGGGTGTACGTGCCAGATGGAAGTCCTCCTGCTCCCCCTGACCCGGTGGCCGCGTCTGCCTAAGCAGAGGCGGCCGGCCCTCCCTGTCGGATGTGCCCCTGCATCCCTGACGGGCCTGGGCCGCCCTGTCCCTCAAGGATAAGCACCCACTCCCCACCTGCGCTGCTCAGCGGCTCCTTCACCCCCTGGTCCCTGCTCAGGGTGTCCGGGGCAAAGGGCAGCAGGAGCGCCCCCATGGTGTGTCCTGGGATGTGCATGTGCCGCCCGAGCAGCAGCCTAGCTGGGGGCAGTGGCTAAGGGACAAGTCCACCTGTGCCTCAAGTGTCCCAAGTCACCAGGCCCACGGGTCACCCTGGGCACAGCGGAGGCCCCTGGGGAGGCCTAACAACACAGATGCGACCCTGTCCCTCGGTGTGCCTGGCACACAGCTTGTGCCCAGAGAAGATCATTGAGGCGAGAGGGTAGGGCAGGGGGTTGTGGGTGGCGGGGACTCGTCCCCACCCACACCAGTGGGGCCCCTGAGGGATCAGAAAAGATCTGACCCAGGTCCCAAGGGCGTCCCTAGCCTCTCCACAGAGAAGGGGCTCCCGGGCAGGGCTGGGGCCAGGCAGCAGGCGAGGGATGGGGGGCCCAGGTCCCCGCAGGTCAGGACAAGGCGGACCGATACCTGGTGGGGACAGCAATGACCCGGGCAGGGTGGGGCAGTGCTCAGGGAAGCCTCCAGACCCCACCCGCATGGGAGGGAGGGGCGGGCACGGAGTCCGTGGTGCCCGGGCCTGAATGCCCCCAGTCAGCGGCCCCGCCGAGGGCCTGGGCTGAGCTGGAGCCAGCAGGCGCGGGAGACATTGGCGCGCTCTAGACAGAGGCTGCATTCAGCCGGGCCCACAGGGCCCGCTGCCCTCGGTGGCTGTGAGGGGACCCGCCCCCAAGACGGACAGTGCATATCCGAGGGGCACTTCAGCCTGTGCCACAGCCAGGGACGCGGAGGTCCGGGCGGGTCTGCCCTGTGGGGCCCGGGGCCCAGTGGACAAGGGGGGGAGACCGAGTCAGCCCTGGCGGGAGATGGAGCGGGGTCTCTGCTGTCTGTGGTGAGTAGGGGACCTGACAGGCCCCCGGTCCCGTGGGCCCGCAGCCCTGGGTGGGGGAGCCCCTCCGTTCCCCCCGTTGCTGCACATGGGGGAGGGGGCGAGTGCTGTTCTCGAGCTGTGGGGTTTGTGGATGAACCGTTGTCTCTTCCTAACGGGCTGGGAGGACCGCGGGGGACCCTGACCCCACTCTCTTCCCGCGTCCTTCAGCCTCACAGTCCAGGGTCGGGCTGCCCTGGCACTGGCCACCAGGCCTCAGGGCGGGGCAGGGAGCCGCTGTGCTGGGGGTGGGGAGGGCAGCAGACTGCCCCCCCTGGTGGGGGAGTTCTCGGGGCCCCTGCTGCCCAGGAGCTCGGCCATGCACCCCACTAGTGGGGCCAGGGTGGGTGGGAGGAGAACCGGGTCCAGCGCTTGGGAACTGGACTTCACAGGGGAGGCTCCAAAGCGGACCCCCACCTGGGCCCCTGCAGCGTCCACCCGGCCCTGACCACCTGCCCGGTCGGGGGCACAGAGGCCATGTGGACGCTCCGTTTGCCCCATGAGGGGGCTAGGAGGTGGGCAGCCCATCCTCGTCCCTTGCCGCGCCAGCCGCCCCGGAGGCCAGGGGTCTGACCCAGCGCTGTCTTCCAGGGGCCCGGCCCAAGAGGACGCAGAGGCTGAGCGCCGAGGCCTGGGACCTGCTGAGGCTGCCGCCGGAGCGGGTGAGCGGGGACTGCGGGCTAACGAGGCCGCTGCAGTGTTTGCTGAGCCGTCCCCACCGCTGTGTGCGTCACGCGGCCCGCCATGGGAGACAGACGTGCCAGCTGCCCCCAGGGAGGCCCCTGAGGGGCCCCCACGGGGCCCGGTGCCTGCTCCCTCTCTCTAGTCTGTGTCCTGAGAGCCCTGGCCTCTGGGGACAAGCCCGGGTCCTTACACGCTGCAGACCCCTGTGCCTGCCCAGCCGTGTGCCGTGCCCTGCTCCTGTGCGCTCCCCCGCACTGGGCCTTTGCCCCGATGGAGCCGCAAGGACTCTGCAAACCCCCCACACGCGTGGGGTTCGTGCCCTGTGCCTGTCGGGGTGGGTGCTGTGCAACTTGGGGGAAGTGGCCCAGACTCTCTGAGCCTCTGGTCACTGCACCATAGACTGGGCTTGTTGGGACACCAGGCTCAGGGTCACCCACAGCCACTCGTTGCTCAGTGCGGGAAGGTGGATGTTTGAGGGGTCACACGCCCCGCTCAAGCCCCTCCCTGCCCCCCCCAGGGCCCTCGCTGGCCTCTCTTCCTCCTCCCTTGGGCCACAGAGCTGTGCGTGTGCATGTGTGTGGGCCACAGGGCCGTGCGTGTGCGTGTGCGTGTGACGCGGGCAACTGCATCTGCCCGGCCCCCCGAGGGTCCTGGGATGGGGAGCATGGGCTCAGCATTGCCGGCGGCCCCTCCCCCCAGGGGCAGAATGGAGACAGCCATCACTGTGGGGACCGGCTCCCGCTGCCCGTGAGAAGCAGGAAGTACCAGGAAGGGCCCGACGCCCCTGAGAGGAGGCCCCGGGAGGGCGGCCACTCCCCGCTGGACAGCGCCGACGTCCGGGTGCAGGTGCCCCGCATGGTAGGCAGCCCCTTCCGCCCTGAGCGGCAGACCCGGGAGGCCTGCGGGTGGCCGGGGTCGCTCAGCACGGGGTCCGTGCTCAGCTGCGTGCAGCAAGGCGCAGCTGCCAAGCAGACAGCCCCGCGAGGGTCGGCCGGGCAGCAGAGACGCCGGCCGAGGGCCCCCGAGCCCCTGCCCACCAGGTGCCTGGCCCAGCCCCCACCAGGAGGCGCCTCAGAGGGAGAGTCTGGGTGCTGGCAGGGACCCCGTTCCCAGGGTTCGGAGCTCCCTGTGGACGGAGCAGGACAGAGCACCCTGGGGGGCTGTGTCCCCCGTCCTGTCCCCACGTCCCCTGCGAGGGCTTGCAGGCAGTCCCGGGGCTGGTCATGGCGTGAGCGCGGCCCGGGCCCCGCACACATCCCAGAGCAGGACGGGGACACGGAGGCGGCAGCCTGAAGCCAGGGAGGGAGGGGCCTGGGCAGAGGCTGGGGCTGCCGTGGGGAGGGGGCTGCACAGGAGGGGAGACTGAGGCTGGTCTCCCCTGCCCCCTGCTGCGGATTGGCTGAAGGGGAGGGGAGCTTGGGAGAGGGCTCAGCTTCCCACCCCCTTGCGCTCCCGGCGTGACCACCCCCCGCCCCGAGCCAGGGCGCTCGGAGCGGCACTCAGGAAATCCATCTCCGAGTGTTTACGGAGCGCTGCGTGTGCGCGTGTGCGCGTGTGTGCGGTGGAGCACTCCGGGGGTGGGCGGAATGGGAGGGGCCCTCACTGGTCCTATTTAAGCAGCCAGCTGACGGCCCCGTGGGTCGCACAGGGAGGTGGCACCGGGGACCACAGGCGGGGTGGCAGCTTGGGCACCTTGCTGTCCTGCCTGGGCCATGCCCTGGCCGGTGCCTGGTGGCTGCTGCAGGAGCTGCGGACGGCGTGAGTGTGGGGTCCCCAACACAGGTGGAGGTTCAGGAGCAGCAGGGCCCCTGAAGCTGGACCCAGGCAGGGCTGTCCTCCGGGGTGGGGAGTGGGGGCCCCCGCCTGCCCTCAGCCCATCATGGGTCCTGGGCGGCTCCGGCAGCCTGGGGGGTGGGGGGCACCCTCCCTCCCTCCCCGGGCAGAATGGCTGAAATTCTAGGAGGGGCTGGAGCGAGGCCTGCGCTTGGGGTGAAGGAGCGATTGGAGCAGGGGGCGTCCTGCTGGGGCCCCAGGTGTGTCCTGAGTGAGGGCCTGGGGCCGTGGAACTCCGCAGCCTCACGGTGTGCACCTGCGGCCTCAGCCCCCTGCCCCCGCCAAGGCACCGGGCAGGTGTCAGCCCCCCGCAGCTCGCCGGGGTCTCCAGAGGGTGAGGGCTGCCAGACCCAGGCCCTGGGTCCCAGACGGGCTATACCTCGGGCCTCAGGAACCTCTCTGGATGGCCCTGGGGAGCCGGGCTGCCCAGCCCCGGCCGTGATGGGGTGGAGGGACAAACCTCACTTTCCTGTGTGTGTCCCTGGAGCCCTGAGTTTCAGCCTGGGGAGCCTGGAGGGGTGTTGAGGTCACACCTGTCCTAGGAGCCCCCACAGCCACGGGCCCCAAACAGGTGGGAGCAGGTTTGGGGCAGGGTGGTCAGCTGGTGGCGGATGAGGGTGCTGACTTGGCCCAGGGTCCTGAGTGCAGCCGGGGTCCTGAGTGCAGCCGGGGTCCTGAGCGGGGTCGGGGTCCTGAGCGGGGTCAGGGTCCTGAGTGGGGTCGGGGTCCTGAGTGCAGCCGGGGTCCTGAGTAGGTCTGGAGTCCTGAATACATCCGGGGTCCTGAGTGGGTCTGGAGTCCTGAGTGCAGCCGGGGTCCTGAGTGGGTCTGGAGTCCTGAGCGGGCCTGGGGCCGGAGCTGGCCGCCTCTGCCCACGCTGACTGCCGCCCACCCACCCCCCAGAGCCTCCCCCGGGCGCCGTCCTCCGACGAGGAGTGCTTCTTTGACTTGCTGAGCAAGTTCCAGAGCAGCCGCATGGATGACCAGCGCTGTCCCCTGGATGAGGCCCAGCCTGGGGCCGCTGAGGCCACCGCCGCCCCCACCCTGGAGGACAGGATCGGTGAGCGCCCCGCGGGGGTTCCCTAGGCCTCTAGGGGTGCAGGGCAGGGGCGGCCCCCCCAAGCACGGCCCCTGAGGGCTGTGCAGACCAGCTGCAAAGTGCCCCCTGTCACTGTGAGCGGCTGCATTCTGGGGAACCTGTCATCTCCCTGTCCGCCCCCCGGAACAGTGTCGGGCGCATCAGCCTCTCGGGCAGGCGTGGGAGCGGGGCTCTCCCCCAGGCACTTCCCAGAAGTCCCCGGGGCAGGTGTGGGACGCATGGCAGGGGCAGCTGGGAGCGCGGTGGACTGGGTGGGCTGGGCTCATGGGGGTCAGAGCTCCTGCTGGCCTGCCCGGACCTCAAGCCTGGCACCTAGAGGGTCCCTGCCTCCGCCCGGCATGGCCCCGTGGGAGCCCCCTCACAGGGCTCACGCCCCGCCCCCCACAGCCCAGCCCTCGCTGACAGCCTCGCCACAGACCGAGGAGTTCTTCGAGCTCATTGCCAGCTCCCAGAGCCGCCGGCTGGATGACCAGCGGGCCAGCGTGGGCAGCCTGCCCGGACTGCGCATCACCCACAACAACCTGGGGCACCTGCGTGGTGACGCGGACCCCCAGGACCCAGGGGACGAGTTCTTCAACATGCTCATCAAGTGCCAGGTAGGCCTGTGGCCAGGAGGCGGGCTGCTTAGCAACCCGCCCCGCCCCTCGCCAGCCTCGCCCCCCCCCCCCCCCCCCCCCCCCCCCCCCCCCCCCCCCCCCCCCGCAGCTCAGGGCCCCTTGGCCATCTGCTTGGGGAGGGCTCTGGCTCCTCCCTCTGAGACTGGGTCTGGGGGGCATCCGGGGGTAGAGGAGGGACAGGCTGGCTCAGCCTGTGTCACCAAGTGCACAGAGCGCTCAGACCTGGGGCCTTCCCCCTGGGACCCTCCTGAGAAGGCCACCCCAGGACGTTCTTGGGCCAGCTGTCTCAGTGCAAGAGCTCAGGGCTGGCAGGTCCCCAGGTCCCCAAGGACTTGGCCTTGAGGACTCCTCCATCTTCCGACCTCTGGAGAGAGAAAACCAAGGGCCAGACGGGGGGCTGGAGGGGTCTCTGTCACCATGAGGTCCGGCCAGAGCAGGACGGCGGCAGAGTTCAGGGAGGGGGGGCAGAAGCTGCAGTTTGCAGACCTGACGTTCGTTCCCACAGAGGCGAGGCCAGCGCAGCCCTGAGCGAGCCCGCGGAGCCTCCAAGCCATCACCCCCCGTGCGCCCCCGAGCCCCCCGTCCACACGCACGCAGGTTCCCACGGCTGCACCTGCTCCCGGCCCTGCTGCTCCAGGCCCTGCACAGGAGCCCAAACTCCGCCTCCACCCGCCAGCCTCAGCCCCCTGACCCGACCGGGGCCCCAGGGACCTCCACACCTCAGATTCCAGGGGCGCAAGACCCATGCTGCCAGGGGGTCTTGGCGCAGGCCTGACCTGGGAGCCTGGCGCTGGGGAGGGCGAGGCTGCCCACCGTGTGTGCCCATGTCTGCTCAGTCCTCCAGAATTGACGACCAGCGCTGCCCCCCACCCGACGGGCTGCCACGCGGCCCCACCATGCCGGACGAGGACTTCTTCAGCCTCATCCAGCGGGTGCAGGCCAAGCGGATGGACGAGCAGCGGGTAGATCTCGCCGGGAGCCCCGAGCAGGAGGTGGGCGGGCCGCCCGAGCCCCGGCAACAGTGCCAGCCCAGCGCCAGCTAAGGCCCCACCCCCGCTTCTAGGTTGGGGGGCAGCTCACAGTCGTCTAGGAGGTTCCCAGCCCCCCAGAGCCTAATCTCCATGGCTGAGGGCAGGCTCTGAGCCCCCCGGCGCCTCCCACTGAGCCAGACGCTGGGCGCACCGTCCCCACAGTGTCCCCATCCCCAGGGGGCAGACTCGGGCCAGCGCAGCGGTGAAGGGGGCTCGGGGCTCTGTGCTAGGCCAGACCCACATGGTACACAGTGCCCTGCAGGCCTGCCCGGCACAGCCCTGCCCTCACCCCTGCCCCTGCCCCTGCCCCTGCCCCAGCTGGGCCTGCAGCATGTCGCCCCAGTCCCGGTGCTGGCCAGACCCTCTGTACCCGCTCCGCCCTGCCCGGCCAAATGTGAAAAGCCCCGTGCCACCCCCAAACCCCACGCCCCCAGCGGTCCTTAGTCTCTTCCCTGGGGGTTGCCCACTGCGTGGGCGTCCGGTCCTTCCAGAGTTGGTCCCAGAACGACCCCCCGCACAGAATCACTCGCCGCGTCCCGCCCTCAGCTCACCCCTCGCAGGCCCCGCCCCCCAGGCTGGAGGCGGGGCTGGAGGCGGGGCAGGAGGGCCTCCGGGAGCCTGACAGGCAGTGAGGCAGGCCCCGCCCCCACAGCCTCAGGCCCTGCACTTCCACCTAGGCCCCGCCCCCATGCCCAGGCCCCGCCCCCACAACCCGGCTCCCACACTTCCGACTAGGCCCCGCCCCCACAGCCCCAGGCCCCCCGCGCTTCCGCCCCGGTCTCGCCCACACGGCCCCGGGCCCCCCGCTTCCGCCTAGGCCCCGCCCCCACACCAGGCCCCGCCCCCACGGTACCCGCGCTTCCGCCTAGGCCCCGCCCCCACACCAGGCCCCGCCCCCCGCGCTTCCGCCCAGGCCCCGCCCCCACACCAGGCCCCGCCCCCACACCAGGCCCCGCCCCCACGGCCCCGGGCCCCAGGCCGCCCCGAACAGCAGCGGCGCTGCGGGGGTGGGGGTGGGGGAGGCGGAGCCGCGAGGCGCCCCAACCCCAAGCCCTGCAGCCCAGCAGCGGATGTGGCTGCGGAGGCCTGGCCGGCGGCCTGGCCCGCACCCTGGCCCGCACCCTGACCGTGCCAGCGCGCTGGCGCGAGGGCTCCAGCCCTGTGGCCTGGGGGGCGTCACTGCCTTCTCCGATAGGGGTGTCCAGCCCCTGAGCCCCCCGAGCTGGCCCACAGAACTGGGTAGCAGGCGCCCTGGGAACTGCCCGTCAGCGCGCACCGACACCCCTGCCCCGGCCCACCTGCAGGGCGCCCAGCAGCCCCCGTCTGGAGCCCCCCCGGGTCGATGCGTCCCCTGGGTGCCGCCTGGGTGCCGCCCGCGGGGCGGCCTGGGGCTGGGAGGCGGCTGGGGCCCGCAGCTTCCGCTGGGCCGCCCGCGTACTTGAACGTACAAGCGTATTTATTGCTCCTGTGTTTGCCACGTTGTCCATGGGTCCTTTCCAGCCCAAGCGGTACATTTGTTTTTGTTTTTTCCGGAAAAAAATAAAGTCTGCCAAGTGAACGCTGTCTGCGTTGGGGTTAGTGCCGCCTGGGGGTGCGGGGAGCGACCGCACGGGTACGGCCTGTCCCTGCAGAGGGCCTGGGGCTCAGGCACGTTGCCCCCCCCCCGCTCCCAGCCCCACACGGCAGCGAGGTCCCTGCTGTGACCACCGGGGGGGCTGGGAGCGGGGCCTGACGGGCACCTGAAGGACACACAGCGAGCAGCCCCCAGCCCCCCGCAGCCCGCGCCTTCACCGAGCACCCCCGGCGTGTGTGGGGGCCGGTGCTGGGGCACCCCAGGGCGCTGGGCCCGCCAGCCCTCCCGAGCAGGGCCTCCCTGCCCTGTCACCCCGTGGCCGGCTGCCTCCAGGCCCCACCCTTAGGCTCCCTCTCGGGACACCAACTCCACAGGGATCTGGGTCTGGCTGTCCCGACGGGCTGGAGGGGCCAGGCTGTTGGAGAAGGTTTACTGTCACTCGGGTGCTGAGGCCAGCAGGTCAGGAGACGGCGCCACTGAAAACAGTGAGGCTCGCGGGTCCCAAGGGGGGCGCCGGGCGCCAGGGGCCCCAGGAGGCGGGGGGTGCACAAGTGCCTGCGCTGAGCTTCACACGAGGAGGCACGGCAGGGTTCGAGGTGCAAATGACTCTGGGGGCGCTCACAAGTGTCTCTCCAGGAACCAACTACCAGTCCCTCCAGGGTCAGCAGGGTCAAAGCATCAAAATGCACACCATAAAAGACGGGGTTGCCACACACGTCCCAACCACGGGCCTCAGTTTCCCCATCCATGAAGGGAGGGTCCTGGGTGGCCCTCCGAGGTCCAGCTCTGCACACGGGGGTCCAGCCAGCCCCCTGGGCCATCCCACACGCTGGCCCCAACCCCAGGAGCAGGGAGGCAGCCAGGCCACGGCACGGCCCAGCCCCCCACTCCTGCGTCACCGCCCACCGGTCCCCACGGGGCCCCTAGAATGACGGCAGTCTCTGCAAATGGCACAGGAGGCTCTGGGTGGGAGTAATAGAGGGTTGTTTGCAGAGGGGAGGACAGCCAAGAGGACAAGCCGGGGGGCGGGGGAACCTGCTCAGATCCTGCCGGGATCCGAGGGCCGGGCTAGTGATTCACACTGAAGGTCACACAGCCCAGAACACTTCTGGGAATAAACACACTGTCATAAACACAGGAACATCCTGAGGAGGCAGTCAAACAAGGCTGGGAGACAAATCGCACACCCCGGGGGTGCAGGGGCCATCAGATGGCAGCCCGGCTCCCACTCCCCTCGCCCGCCCGTCTGTGGCCGTGGTGGCAGCCTGGCTTGTGTTCAGGGGTGGCAGGTGGCATCGGGGGATCTGTGGGGCCTCCGTGTCTGGCCACAGGGGTGGGACCCGCAGGGTATGTGATGCTGTCCCCAGGAAGAACGGTGGCCTCCCAGCCAGCCCTTCCAGGTCTCCCCCCCAGAGCCAGCAGATTGGGGGTCTGCCTCTCAGGGGCTCGACGAAGCCCCCCTATGCCTGTCCCGACACTGCTCTTACGGTCTGTATGCCTGTCAGGGCTGTGTCGTGAGCATCGTCATCTGAGACGGGAAGGCAGAGGCTCAGAGGGGCAGAGTGACCTGCCCAAGGCCACACAGACAGCACGCCCAGTCCCTTCCCACTGGAACGTGGCCTGGTGTGGGCAAGCAAAGGGCGCTTGGCTCCTCCAGGCAGGGGCAGTGCTGGGCCAGGGGCCCTGCAGCCGCACCCGGAGGGGCCCCTGTGAGGCGTCTGACTCCAGGACCAGGGGCAGCAGGAGAGCCGAGGCCCTGCACCTGCAAGACGTGTGCGTTTATTGGCAGAAACAGGCAAGAGCTGAGTCTGGGGCTTAAGCAGGGTCAGCTGGGCTCCTTCTTGCCGGGGTGGGTGGGATCCTCATCCTCACCCCCTTCTGGAGCTGTGGTGGATTTGGGGGACCCTGCAGCCTCTAAAACCAGCTCCAGGGCCCCGTCGCCGGCCACTCGGCACACCTTCTCCCCTCTGGCCGCCAGGATCTCTTCAATGTTCCTGAGGGAGAGGGAGGCGCCATGACAGGGGGCCCCACGCCGGTCCTGCATCTCAGTCCTGTGACAGCACGCAGGGCCGGGCCCGAGCCAGGAGCACGGGTCCCCACACCCGAGTGGCATCAGTGCCACCACACGCTGCCCCGTGAAGCCTTCCCACAGCCCGCCGCAGCCGCCGCTACCGTCCCCTTCCCAGGGGAGAATGAGAGCTCAGGAACCCAAACGAACTGTCCGGAGGGGCGAGGCCCACCCCACAGGCCCAGGGCCCCGTCCACACCACCCACACGCGCCCCCACGTCTGGGGTGGCCAACCAGCCGGCGCCAGTCCAGGACAAGGAGGTGCCTTGCTGGGATCCCTGCCCCATGGCAGGTGCTCCAGAGACCCCTGTAGGGTGAACGAAGGGACCAAAACCCAGAACGAAGCCATGGCGCGAAGAGTCAACCTAGTCTGACCCCTCACAGCAGACGAGGCCGGTGGCCCTGACACGTCGTGGGTCTTTCTTGCCGTCAGTGAGGGCGGAGGTCAGGCAGTGAAGCTGGGTGGGTCTAGGGCACATTTAGCAACTGAAAACATGTCCCGCACGTGGGGTACACTCATACAAGCAAGCTACAAGTCTACCGGCGCCTCCTGTATTGATCAGGCTGGGGAGTGGGGCTCTGTGAGCCTCCTTGGGGGGACCCCTGAGCCCGGTCCCACCAGGCCGGCCCTAGGATACAGGCCTCTCTGTCCCCTCACCTTGCCCAGGTGGCCTCACCTCTTCCCATCCAGGTCGGAGAACCAGCCTAGGTTGTCCGCGATGATGTGGTGGTTCTGGCAGCCTGGGCAGGTCACAATGACCACGCCCTGGCGATAGGCCAGCTTGGAGATTTGCTTCGAGGACCGGGTCCCACAGACCTGGTGGACAGAGCGCAGGTGAGGCCTGGCTCCGCCCCTCATAAAGGCCCGCCCATTCTGAGGATTCGTTCCACCTGAGGGCAGGACCACTCTTCACCCTAAGGACCTGCTCCTCAGCAGGTATGAATCCAACTTAACCTTTGAATCTAGCCGGGAAGCCACACCCCCCTAAGATAGCTCCACCCCCTCCCAGAAGGACCAGCCCCTTAACGGATAGATCTGACTCTGTCCACTGACGGGTAGCTGTCCCTCTTCCAGAAGTCCCGCCCCTGGAGTAGCTCCACCCCTCTATGCAGCCCCGCCCCTCCGGCGGAAGGACCCGCCCCTGGTGATAGCCCCGCCCCTCCACGCAGCCCCGCCCATCCGGCGGAAGGACCCGTCCCTGGGGGTCGCCCCGCCCATCTGGAGGAAGGACCCGCCCCTGGGGGATCGCGCCGGCCTTGATCCCTGAGGGGAAGCTCTCACTTTCCCAGAAAGCCCCGCTCTCGGGGATGGCTCCGCCCCTCCACGATGAGGTCCTGCCCCTCCGGCGGAGCCCCGCCCCTAGGGATAGCCCCGCCCATCTGGCAGAAGGACCCGCCCCATGGGGATCGCGCCGGCCTTGATCCCTGAGGGGAAGCTCT
>PVKE010022093.1:0-25872 GCA_004027555.1 Craseonycteris thonglongyai
TACGAATGGAATTACCATATGACCCAGCCATCCCTCTACTGGGCATCTACCCAAAAAACCTGAAAACCTTAATCTTTAAAGATGTTTGTACCCGCATGTTCATCGCAGCACTGTTCACAGTGGCCAGAACATGGAAACAACCAAAATGCCCTTCGATAGACGACTGGATACAGAAGATGTGGTACATTTACACAATGGACTACTACTCAGCGATGAGAAATGATAAATTACAGTCATTTCTGGCAACATGGATGGACCTAAAGACCATCTTATTAAGTGTTTTTCTTTCTTATATGATTTCCTAAATGGGAGCTACACAGGCAAACTCACAGTTTGGCTCAAGCCAGCAACTAGGACATTTACTAGATTTAGTTTAAAATATAGAAACAAAACCCAGAAAAGCAAAAGGTAAAAGACTTAAAACAATAAAGTTTTAGACGTATCCTCAAATGTACTGCATGCTAATTAAATATAATAATATGCTTTACAAGTGAAGAGCCGTAACGTTTGATGCCAAAGGAAAACTGTAAAATATCCTGCTATTCACTAGATTGCCACTAGAGGGAGCGGTTGCACACAGATAGAGTTCAATTCCTGGACAAGTTCACCCTTCTACAGTGCAGACTTCCCACTTCCACTAGCAGGTCACAGCTTTTTGTTGCCATGGGAATCCCTAAACAAGGGATAAATATGTCGACAACAGCCATAGACAATCTTATTTTTCATCCTTTTTAATGCATGGCACTCCATGTGCAGCCTGAGGTTGCTTATTAGCCTGTTAAATCCGGGCAGCACAAGCCATCCATTATTGCCAAATGATACCCCAGCACGGAGCTCTGTTCACACACTGTGGTGCATTGTAGAGGTCCCTGCTCTATGAAAAGAAAAAAATAAAACACAACTCTTTTTTTCCTCCCCCTCTTCCCTCGCTTGCTCCGCCTTCCAAGTGCAGCTGAATCTTTCAATGTGGGTAACTCCTACGCCTGTCTGTATGCAGCTAGCAGGCACTCACAGTGATCAAGCCCCATAGAATGTGGGGCAGCAAAGAACTGGAAAGGAAGTTCAAAGGTGAATATGTGAGGTCCTTTAGTATAGTTACAATAAATTGACTTACTAAAACACTGCTTTAAATGGAGTCTGTTGGGGAAGCTGGGATGGCTCAGTGAGTTAAGTGCTCTCTTTGCAGCCCCAGGGACTGAGGATCCATTCCCGGCCCGGGAATGCAGACCCATATGCTGAACTAGGTTGTGCTGCCCAAATGGGAGGACCCCAGTTTGGATCCCACCCCACTCGGTTCAGTTCCTGGCTCAAGGGCGCTCGCCTCCCATGAGGGAGGTTCCCAGCCCAGTTCCCACCCTGCGCAGCCCCACCCACCTGTGTGGAATGAAACTGTGTTAAAAACTGATGACGTACAACTATGGAGACTGCTCTGGGCCCTCCCCCTTCTCTCTGTCTCTCTCTGTCTCTGTCAAAAACAATAAAATAAATATTTTAAATAGATAAATGGAGTCTGTGATAGAAGTAAAGCTAACTGCATCAGGACCTGTGCCATCACTGAGCGTGTATCAAGACAGTCCAGAGCCCTAGACAAGAATGTGAATTAAAGAATGAATAGGGCTGCGTTACAGCAACAAGTGACCTTATTACTTCTGCCTTGACTTCTGCCGTTGTGTTCATCATTTGCTACATACTCACCAGGAGCTTGACACCCTTCTCGATATGGTAAAGATGACCCTGCATTGAAAATGCTTCCAGGTGAGGGAACTTTTACCCCCTGAGAACTGAACATGATCCAAGAAAAACTAAACTTGCTAATGGCCATTGCACAGGTTCCTAACTCACAGTTAGATCCCTCCAGTCCACCATCACAGTGAAGAGGAGCAGGGCTTTAGACCTGGTTCCTTAAGGTCAGCAGCCTCATCAGCTGGTTCACAGAAGTACACTTTGTGGATGTGCCAATGAGTAGCACAGACTGGACCTTCAAGGCATTTGTGCTCACCAAATAAAAATATTATAGGCAAATGGATGAATGGGTGGAATAATGAAATGGTTGAAGCCCTTTGAGGATTCATGGTAATATTGATACTCACTGTATCACAGAACACCAAATCTGGATTTAAAAAAATAGAAATATTCAACATTCAGCCTTCAATTTTAGCTTAAATTCCCAGGTTTTACCTTTTAAAATGCTTCATTTTTTTTATTATTATTCTAAATGCCAGAATATTTAAATCATAGCACAAATGAATCCCATTTTACCATCTTTAGGGTAGTGAAATTCATGTGTAAATTATCAGGAAGGGGAAAGGTAATGAAATAATTGGCTTCCAGTTGGGGGAGGGGTATTCCAAATGGGATTCTCATAGAGAGTTGCTGGCTTTTCCTTGAAGCTTCCATTGACCATGTGGGTTCCTGGCACGTGGGAAATTCCCTTCTGGGTCGGACATTTCCCAAAGAATGTATCCCTGGGAGCTTCGAGGCCATACGGCTAAGGAGGGCTGAGGGACATCTGGACTGTGGGCCGTTATAGAGCAGCCATTGGTGATGCTACCATGATGATGTTGGTCAGTGTTGGCTTCTTCCCAAATGGGCCTCTGGGTGTCTCCTTAACGGGAAACACACTGCATTTACAGCCAGGGAGGACAACCTTTCCCCAAATGATCCTTGTTCTGTGATTCAGCATGTGAGTCATTTGGTTAATAACGACTTCCTTTCTCTCCCAGACACCCCCTAAAATTTTTTGGATCTCTTATGATTTGGGGAGGAATCCTGGGGTCAGTTGCTCAGACAGCTGGTTTGAGATTACTTGTTAATGAGGTAGAGATGATGGAGGCTGGCTGTCGCTTACTGAATTGCGGAAGAACTGGTGGTATTATGACAAGAAATCCGACTTTGGCATCCGAAGGTTGCCTGTCTTACAGACAATTTTGACATATTCACAGAAGAATGCTGTTACTATACTACTAAAAATGAGCATGTGTGATTGTTCTGCTTGGAAAAATTCATTCATTCATTTTTACATGTCCCCCAATATCAACTCTACCCCTTCCTTATGAAGTAGTAACCATAGAGTTGAGGTAGAATAGATTCACCACCAGTTCTGGGGGGGAATCTTCAGTGCATGAGTTAATCTCTCCCCCTTGGTAACGGCTGTCCCAAAATTCATGTAAGATTCGAATTTTGCATCATTTGTGAGGTGAAGTGTTGCCAACCACAAAAAGACAGCGTGACAGCTGACAGTTCAGGGTTATTAAAAATGGAGTGCTACATGAAAGAACAACGTGTTTTCATTGTGAGCAATATTTTAAAAATAATGAAGGTTTGGCAGCTACAGTTCACAATTTTCGTACAAAATCTGGTCGAAATAGTGATTTAACTTCATCAACTGTGAAGAGATTCATCAAAAACTGTAGGGAGACTGGATCAATTAGTGATCTTAAACACTCTGGCCGTCTTTCAACAAGTCGTTCAACACAAAACATTGAAGCAGTTCGTGAGAGTGTTGCTGAGAGTCCAGGGGCATCAATTCGGCACCGTGGTCAAGAATTGGGCATTTCGAGAAGCTCTCTACAGCGTATTCTCATGAAAGATTTGCATCTTCATGCTTACAAAGCCGTGGAGGCCATTTACCTGATATCTATTTCATACATAACCCTATACTGTATACTTTATGAATCAATAAAAAAATTACAATTTTTAATTATAAACCTGTGTTTTCTATAAAAATTACTTCTTGCGTGAATTTTGGGACACCTGTTACAACGCTCAGGTTAAGGATGGACAAGTAACCAGGCTATGTTAGCAGGACAAGGCAGTTTCCTTGTCCTAAAAAACTAGATTGTTCTCATCAAGATAAAGAAAACCATTGTTCCATGATGCTTTTTTTTTTTTTTTTCTGGATACAGAAAATCACGTATGTAGCTCAAGAAATGGGAAATTCAGCCTTCAGATGAGCTCACAGGAAGAAAAGGAATCTAGAAAGAAACTGGTAGTTAACATCAACAAGCTCTTGAATGAAACTAAAGACCATTCTTCTGCCATATTCTTTTTATATAAGCTGAAATATGTCCTTTATTATTTAAGCTAGTTTGTGTTGGATTTTCTATGACTACTGACAGAAGGAATGCATATCAATGATTAAGAATATACTGAAGGGTGCTTAATTAGTTGATCATTCAATCATTCATTCAATAAATAATTTCTGGCTCTCTACTATGTGCATGGCTTGAAGACAGAGGTAGTCCTTTACCTCCGGAAGGACAGCAGACGTATAAATGGAAATGTATACTATGGTAAAGGCAAACTGCAGGCAAATATATGCATGGTATAGTAGGAAAAGAAGGAAGAAAGCCGAAACGATGCCTTGATGGAAGCAGTCAGGGGAACTTCATGAAGGAACTGACACTTGAGATAACTATAGAGTGAGATCTGGAAATAAGGCAGGCAAGGGCCATCCAGGATGAGGGAAACACCCCTACACAAAATTTCAGGCACAAGAAGACATGGCTTGTTTGAAATAGGTGGAGCATAAAAAGCAAGCTGGAAGAACAGCCATAGATGAGCCCAGACAAGTGGTCAGGGTTCGAGAGTCCTTCATGTAAATAAGCAGTTTGTTTTTCTTGTAATTGAAGCCAAAACACATTTTGACCTGAGTTTCCATTTGGAAGCCATGTATTTTACAAGTTCTTAGCCTCTCTGTGACAAAAAATAGTATAACATAGTAGTAGAGGATATATGCTCTAGAGTAAAACTCCCTGGTCTTAAATCCTGCTTCTGCTGTCTCCTAGTGCCTCAGTTCCCTCATCTGAAAAATGGATGCAATGGAATTGTTGTGAGTTTTTAAGAAGCACTTCTTCATATAGTGCCAGGCACACAGTATCCTTATATAATATGGTTGATTTTTTATCCAAATCTCCCTTTGTTGATTTCAGTTTCTTATAATATTATGAATGAGTTTCCTTTGGCATGATGAGCAAGCTAAGGTATGAAAAAAACTTGTATTGTGACACAGTGTATAGTCTCAAACCAGAGACTTGGTTTTAGATGTTGGTCATCTGTTGTTTCACAGAGTTTAGTGAACTCTGTCCAGGCTGTTTCTTTGTAGTTCAGCTGTTTTTGTGTTTCTGGAGCAAAGTGCACATACCAACCGGTAGGAGAGTCCATTTAAAGATACATATGTTAAACCTTCTCCTCCCCCCAAAAAACATCTCCATACATGAAAAATATGGTAAAAGAATGACATAGTAAGAGGCATGCAGTAGGGTGTCCATGATAGTTCTGTGAAGTAAGCGAAGTGGGTGGTCTAAGTAAGATTTCTCCTCAATGGAAAAGAGTAACCCTGATACACGTGCGTGCCAGACACAGTTAATATTCAGCTGGTGTTGAAACCAATACGGTTGCTTATTGTTTGTGCATTTTCTGATTGGCCAGGTAATCAATCTTCTGATTAACCAAGGGTTGAGCCATAGTACATATTAAGTATCTTGTATATCATCCTTATATAAAAAAGTTTCCTACTTTCTATACATAAAGCTCAGAGGTGAGAAAGAATGGCATTGGTAGGCAAAAACAGTGGTCCAAGTCAGTACTAACTCTGTGGGAATTGAGTTTGGGGGAATAAAACTCAACAACTCCCAGATGAAGAGATGGAGGAAGGGCACAGTGGTAGCAGCAATGCGACTCTATGACAAATGGGGCACTGGCTCACCAAAGAACAAGACAGACCTAGATTTGCTGTTCACCTTCTCTCTTTCTAACCACATGAATTTTTGCAAGTCGCTTAACATTCCCGAGTCCCAGCTTGGACGGAGAATGCAGACAATTATTCTTACCACAAAGAATTGCTGGGGAAATTTTAAAAGTTTATTATCTAACATAGAATCTAGCCTAAAAAGTAGATGCAAACGTACTCTGTAATTGTTATTTGTCTCTGACCAGTATTATGGGTATAGCACTTACTTTGTGTGTTATGACTTATTTAGGCAAGAGGTAAAGATTTTGAATATCTACTAGAACTTACCTGCTGCCCAATAGCTAGAGATATGTTACAGAATTTCTAAGAAGTATTTCCAAAACAGCTCACTCCACCTTAGGTGTATTATATTATTCAGGTACAATATATCACAATTTCAACAAACTGTTGAGAGTACACTTTGCCTAGTTACTGGGGTAACCTATGAAATACTGTGTTCAGTTTTAAGATGACTTGTCCTTCTGTGGGTGTTCATACCAAGCACATATCATCTCTGCATCTGAGTCATGTCACCTGTTCTCTATTTCAGTGACCCCAGTGGATTACAAATGCTTTGCCTCTTGAACTGACAAGGGCTCAGAGAAATATGCAAGACTCACACTCATACAGTAACACTTCTGATCATAGTCAGCATCTGTTCTGAATCACTCTAGCTTTGGCTGCCTCCCTATTCTCTGTCCATGTCAGCAATGGGACAGTCATGGCTTACAAGGCAGAACCTACCGGTATTTGCCTCCTGCAAATTGTAACCTCTGAATCATATAGCGCATCTTGCCTGCTTCTATTTGCGTTAATGGTGTCTTCCTACGGAGTGCCAGCTATTGTGAAATATAATCAGAACAGAAGGCAGGCAGAGACATAGAGCTGCCAGAGGTATAAAACAGAGTGGTTCACTTGGCTGAAATGACAGCCAGGATCACATCTGACATTCTTGCTTTTGACCTTCCTTCTTCCCGGTTGTTGACCTTGCTCTTGACCTTCCTCCTTCCTGGTATGTCCATTTGACAAAGCACATTCACTCAGAGATGTGACAAATGGAGAGGGTTCTACATCCTCACACAGAAGAATCTGGTGAGTGGCTGACATAGAGTTTTCAACAGAACCCAGTTGCCCAGTTGTTAGTGAATATAAGGTCTCCCCAAAGAGAACGAGACAAGTCAAAGTAGCTCGACCTCAGGTCGCTCCTGGCTGACTCTGCTTCCTACGTCTCTGCTTTTCTACTCCGTTTTCTCAGATTCTGCTTCTGTCAGTTTCTTTTCTTAGAATAAATCCTCTGCTTCTTGCTGTCTTTTGATAAGAAAGTATTAGTGTCTCTTAGAAGTTCCACAGTATATGAAGTTACTTTCTAACACTTTTATGTATTCTCTTGGTTAATCAGGGAATTCCCACTATGCAACTACTGCAAAAGAGAACTTGGACCATAACTCTAAACAAGTTGTGGAGAAGGGGAGTTTCATACTCATTAAGAAAATCAGTGGGTAAATTATTGTACATTCTAACTGAATTCAAAGAAACATGGGTATTTAAATTTTTTTTCTTTTTCATTTAAGAACAGAATGTTTTCAGTGAATCTGAATTATACATATGGAAAACCTACTATAACAGGTTTAAAAGATGTACACCAGAAAAGGTCATAATGTCTAATAGATTATCTGTATTTCTGTACAATGATTTATTGAAATGACAATTTTATCCTCTTTTTTCTATAACCTTACCTTGCTTTCCTCATCACCATATTTATTTCCACAAGTAAAATACTTTGTTATTGTAAAATACATTTTATAGTGTAAGGAGAAACAGGACAATTAGCAAAGGGCTAATACGATTTTATAATTCTTAATAATATATTCACCATTTTTGTCAACATTAGCAGTAGTTTTGAATCCTGAGTTAACAGGTACAAAATTTCAGTCTATACTTCCTAACCATCACTTTATCGTAAAAAGGAAGACCAACTTCAAAAAATACTATATGTTTATTTTTGTTTGTTTGTTTATTTATTATTTTTTAATTATATTTTATTGTTAAATTTAATGGGGTGACATTGGGCTTGTACTTCAAAAAATACTATATGTTTAATAGTGTAAATTCTTTGGCATATTTTATTTTTATACAAAGTAAATGTTTTTCTCAATGCATATGAGGAATTCTGGGGTATAGGATAGGACTTTATAAGATCACAGAGAGTTCAAGAATATTTTCAAGTATATGGTTCACTGCAAGCCAGATAGTAAAATACATCATTTTTTATGATGGTGGAAAGCATGACGTTCAGTGTGCCTGCTGCCATATACTGTTGTAAGATACCAGTTCACACCATCTTATAATAGATTCCACCAATGTAGACTTTGAGACAAGGAGTTTTGTGCAAAAGTCTATTGAGGAGGGGTCTTGGGAGATATACAGTGAAGCAGTGAGTAGCATAAGAATAAGCAGGGAGTGTAAAGCCATTGAACCTGAGACCTCAGCTAAACTTGTGGGGCTGGGTTGGTTGGCCCTTTAGATTCTCTCAAATTGAGGCAAATTAGCAAAGACCTTGTTTTCCCCCTTCAGCCAGAAATGTGCTTCAGGCCAAGCCCTGGGAAATGTTATAAACTTGGAAGAGGTCATTCACAGAGGTTGAGAGCAATGTCCAATGAGCATCACAACTGTGTGTGGTCATAATCAATTTTATCCCCTGAAGGTGGAGTATTGTTGCATTGACCTTAAAGAAGGGATGTGGAGCACTACAGTATTGCTACTGGAACAGTGGTTCCTAGAGATTGGTCCCCAGATCCATAACATCAGCATTTCTGGAAACGTGTTAGAAATGCAAATCCTCAAGACCTCCCCAAGACTTATGAATCAGAAATTCTGAGAGTGGGAAGGGACAGAACAATCTATGGCTTAGTAAGTCCTCAGGTGACTATCATGATGTGTCTCTTACAGGCACCCAACAAGATAGCATCAACGAAAATATTTTATCAAGAGAAAGAGTCTCTGTGTGGTTAGACCCCCTTCTGATAATAATGCACAGGTTTCTGCATCTGCTTGTCTGTGTTATATCACAGACTGGAAAATCAGGCATGATTTCAAGCTTAAGTGGGTTTGGTTCTGATGGTTGCCTGTCTTACTAGCCCACTGTCAGAAAAATGTGGACTGTGAGTATCATCTATCATGCAATGGGAGACCAACCAAAGGAATAGCTAAGAGGAGGGAGCAAAGAGGACAAGTAGAGATGCAGACATCAACTATGTCCTTTATTGTGTGGAATGGTGAAGGTTCAAAACTGAAAAAAATCTCTTACTTGCATTGGGATGAAATTAAAGATTTATTTTGTTGTTTTTGACAGAGAGATAGAGACATAGAGAGACAGGGAGGAGGAGGAAGGCCCAGAGCAGTCTCCATAGTTGTACGGCATCAGTTTTCAACATGGTTTCATTCTGCAGGTGGGCAGGGGCCATGCAGGGCAGGAACTGGGCTGGGGCCTCCCACATGGGAAGCACACCCCAGTTCAACACATGGGTCCACATGGTCTGGGGCCAGGGTTCAATCCTTGGTCCCTGGGGCTGAAAAGCGAGTGTTTAACTTGCTGAGCCCTCCGGCTTCCCCTGCATTGGGATGAATTTAGATAGGTGCCGAATGTCTGCCACTTTGCTTTTGAGAAGAAAACAAATACATTCTTTCTGTTCATATAGAAAACTTATACAAACATTGATTGGTCCTAAAGATAACAATAGCCAAGGGTGGGGGGGAAATACTGCCAAATGGTAAATGATATGGTATTTACAAAGTGTGGATTGTCTATAGACCATGAAAATCAGGACATATTTTTTTAAAGGAAGAAAACAGGAAACTAAAGATGAAGGTGCTTATTCATTAAATCTTGTTTCTGAGGTCAGTTACGAAGTTCATTGAAAACCTGATATGAGTATACTTCCTCCAAATATGCATCAGCATGCCAGTGTTTTAGAAAGTTCTGAGACTTCACCTGTCCTTAGATAGTGCTTCCATTTATCCAGTCTTGGTAGCCACTATCTGCTTCTGAGAATTATTAGGAAGAAAAATAGACCCAGGACACAAATGTTCTGTTCAGCCTCTTCCATGCATCTTCGTCACCAGTTTGCCATTTGCATTGTCACTTACCTGTGTTGTTCACCTTACTCCTCTTCTTTGGACTGGCAAATGTCTCAGGTTACTAAAAAACCAAGGGCTTAATCCTCTCTTCTTTCCAAACAGTGTTTGCACTTCATTTATTTCTCTGGCTACTACTTAGTTATTGGCTAGGTCATAGCAGCTTCCAAAAAACCACTTTTTACTGTGTGACTGGGAAGCTTAGATAACTGGGAATTCTTAATTAAATGTAATATATTTTTTCCATGAATCCTCCATGGTGCAATCATTTTTAATAGCATCTTAAGCTTCTTTAACTTCAGGACAACTGGTCTTGAATTTGCTAACAGGAAAATGCATCGTGGGGACCCATTAACTCTGTGAGTCCAAAGACACTCTCACATGGCTCTTCACATCTGTTATAGTCTTTTGCAGCTTGGGTTCCCAATCAGTTGGGACAAATGAAAACTTTCTCTCTGCATGGAGGCTGCACTAGAAACCTCTGTGCAAAGAGCTACTCAGCTCATTTCACAGAAGTCCCCTTGAAATACTAAATTCCAGAATCCTCTACTACAGAGAAAATGAATAACATTCCCAAAGTAATTTTTTTTTCCTCCCTGAGACTTTGAAATATAAATATTGACCTTTAAATATATTTGAAGGACTTCCTACATGACAGGATGTTCACAGTTATCTCAAAAAGAAGCTGGTTGAGTGTCTACTCATATGGTAGCTCATGGTCAATGGGCTGGAAGAAAACTACTTTTCATTACCACACATGTAAACAGAATCACGATAATAAATGATTTCAGAGTTATTGTCAGCTAACCTTTGTGCAATGCCAGCGATGAGCTGGATATTCCAAGAAACACTAAATGGTAGCTCCATTCATTTAGTTTTATTTTGTTTTGCTTTTTATGAGGTAAAAATGGTCTAGATTAAACAGTAAAAAAACATATGCTAATTTAATTTTGATGTCTTAAAAAAAATTGCTTAGAAGAAAATCCAACACAGTTTGAATACAAATTGGAATAGAGAGACACACTAAATGTCCTTATTATGAGTAATATAATATATGAATAGCATTTTTTGTTCATTTGTTTGTTTTTGGTAATAACACCATGCAAGGGAAATGTACACTGACATTTTTCATTGTATTACATGAGGCAGCATAATTGAAACAGTACACATAGACTCATCTGTGTCCTTCCTTACATGACCTTGTGAGACTACATATACTACTGGCTGTGTGACCTTGGGAAAGTCACGTAATCTTTCTGCACTATTATTTATTTTTCTGAAAGGGGGGGCGCAGGCTGGGTAATAACAAATAAAATAGCTACCTCATTAAGCTGTTGTGAGCATTAAATGAATTAGAATGTAGAGAGGAGTTAGACCAGTGCCTGGCACTTTGTGCCAGATAAATGTTAGCTTTTATTACCCAATAGCTATTATTATCTGTTATATTTAATACCTATTATTAGCTATTATCACATGTGACAGAAGCAATGCCATGTGATCGCTGTACCATTTTCTCTTCGAGAACACCAGAAAGGTAATAATTTCTAGCCTCCTTTGTAGGAAAGTTATTAGCATATGATGGAATTCTGACAAATAATAATCACTGTCATTATTTTTATGTGTCCATTGCATGTATATTGAGTAGAAGAAAAACTCATACATAGTGGTCTGCACTTGTATGATCCCTGCTCTTTTCACAGGTGGTCTGAACACTAACAGTGTATGGTTTAATGATGACTGAGAGGACAAAATTCGGAGTAAATGCTGTGGACCTAAGCCAGTGATTGAACCTAAAGGTTTTTAGTTAGTTTACTGTTTTTCTGGTTCAGCACTTTTGATGAACTCTTTTTCCTATACTCCTGAAGACGTAGGAGGATGGCCACAAATAGTAGAACGACTGATGAAATACAAGGTTTTCCAGGAGATCTCAAATTATCCAAACCTGAAACTGATCAGATATCCAAAATAATGGCAGCTGCATTCTTTTGCCATAAATAGCGTCTTAAGCTTTTAAACTCAAGCATAACAGGGGTGAATGTTAGATCTGTCTGCATGGCTGTGTGTGTGTCTGACTCCTGTATTAGACCAGGAAGGCCTAGAGGAGAAGCATCATCTCTTCTTCTGTTTTTCCACGTAGTCTAGTCCTGTGTAGCATCTGGGTAAATAGTTGCTGAGCTGAACTGAAGGCTGAGGCTGGCAGGCTGTTGTTAGCTCAGCATTGTCATACCTGTCATACCTGCTCGACAACCTAAGGGAAAACCCCAAGGCTACACTCCCAGATTCCTCTGTTCGAGTTGGCCAGTTGAGAGGCATTCCTATGAGATCTTGAAGGATAAGAAGGAGAAGCCAATATTCCTGGCTGTAACTGCCAAAGAAATATACGGGCCAAGAGCAGACCAGAGTGCCACAGGTGGCTGATATGGACAGGAAGTTCCCCTGAGGCTCCTGAAGTTCACAGACTGTCAGCAAACTCCTAGGAATCACACCTGAGAGCTACAGTCACCTGCGATCAACCCCTCTGTTTTCCCATAGATCTAATACCTCTTGATGGCAGGAACTCTGGCAGCAGCTTCCCTGGCCCCTCCAATTTTTGCAGAAGCTTTTAATTTCCTGTATTATGTACTGTCACTTGAAATGCAATAAACGACTTATGCTTTATTAATAAAGCTCTGTCTGATATTCTGAGGAATGGAGAGCCAACCAACAGAAGAATTAAGTTGGAGACTCTGCAATGCTATATGTCCTCATATCATATAAGATTTAAAAATAAAACTGGGTAGTTTCTTATTTTTAGCTGCAATGGCTATCTGTTGGCTAAAAACTAATGTTTGTGGAGTAGGCAATAAGCCAAACAGGCCAAAAGAAGGGCAGAACTAAAAGAAGTGATCAACGACTTTCCAGCAGCAGCTCTAACGCAATAATCTCTAAACTTCCTATTTCAGTTCTTCCTGGATTGCCGATTAACAGAGAAAGGTCTCACAGAGGGGAAAAAGGACGTTATTACATCACCTGGCTCATCAAAGATACTGTCATTGGCATAACCTTGTTAGAAATGCAGAATCTTGGGTATTTTAACAGGATCCAGAGGTAATTCCTGTACACATCGATGTTGAGAATCACTGCCAGGCAGCATTTGTGAACACACATTGCTGGGTCCCATTCCTATAGCTGCAGATTTAATTTGTCTAGCGGTGTAGTTTAGGCATCGGGATATTTGAAAGCTCCTCAGGGCTTCCACGGTGCAGCCAAATTTCAGAACTAGCGGAGCTGTTCTGGTATGGGTTGCATACCTGCAGGGGATTTGGCAGGGCTGATGAGTTCGTGGTACTGGCCTTGTCTCCAGGTGCATTTTATCCTTCGCAGCACTGAATCCAAGTGCTGGTTTGTCCACAATGCCTGGGATATTTGGACCTTTGCCAGCATTTTATAAGGTGACCTATAAAAGTTAGCCAAGTTAGCACTTCATTGTCTGTTTCCTCCCGAGCATTATGACTACAATTCAGTTAATAGCTACAAAGGAAATGGATGTTGTTTAGAGAAGGGGGGAAGGGGTATCTGTGGTCTAAAGAGCTAGTTTTTCTGAAAACATGGAGTATTTGTTTCCGATTGCCTCTGTAAGAAATTACCACAAATTTAGTGGTTTAAAACACCACCAACTTATTATCTTAGCATTTTGGATGTCAGGAGTCTGAAATGCGTCTTACAAGGCTAAAATCAAGGTGTTGGCATGGCTGGGTTCCTTGTGAAGGCTCCAGCAGAGAATCCATGCCCTAGTCTTTTCCAGCTTCTAGGGGCCACAAGCGTTTCTTAGCTCATGGTCCTTCTTCCGTCTTTAGATTGCATCACTGCAACCTGTTCTGCCATCCGGCATCCCAAATGGCTCAGTTCTCCTTCCATCACCTTATATTTGACTCCTACATGTCCCTCCTCCCTTATCTTCTGGTCGCCACTAAACTATTGCCTGTGTCTATGAGGTATTTTTGTTTTATTTTTATTTATTTTTATTTTCACGTTTCTTTATTCTGTTCTTTAGATTCCTCATATAAGTGAGACTATGTGTATGGTATTTGTCGTTCTCCATTTGACTAATTTCGTTGAGCATGGTAACTTCTAGTTCCATCCATGCTGTTGCGAAAGGTAAGATTTTATTCTTCTTTGTGGCTCAGTAATACTCCATTGTGTATAAGTGCCACAGCTTCTTTATCCAATCATTTATTGGTGGGCATTTAATCCAAAACACTAATTTGAAAAAAGATGCACTCAATGTTTATTGCAGCATTATTCACAATAGCAAAAATTTAATTGTCTCTCTATATAAGACTGTGGTTTGTTTTTCAAATAACTTCTTCTAAGTGGTATGAATGAAAGAATGAATCACTTTGTATTCCATAATAGTAGAGAAACATTAAAATGTGAATGAATTAAAAAAATTTTTTCCAAAGAAAAAAATGGTCCATGAAATACTTGTTTACCAGGTATCTTCACTTATAATCAAATACCGTAGAAAGAATCTCCAAAATAACAACTAAGTCAAAAGTACCCAAAGAACACCCAAAGAAGAAAGTTGAGAAGTGGAATGCAGAGCCTAGAAAGGCAAAGAGAGAAGTTGAGGGAACACGATCTTCTACCATTTACAGTTCTTATCACAGGCACTTCCACCCACTCCCACTTTCTAAGCCCCCATCACATGTGTAGAACCAAAAATGTGCACATACATCAATGCATAAATAAGCATATGCATTGTGCTTGTTCTCTTAGAAGCAGAAGACTTCTAGAGCATGCAAGAACATAGAGATCTCTCCATTATCTCTCAAGGATGGTTTACTGATCAACCTAGGAAACGAAGCCACTAAAGAGCATAGTTTTTCTTATAACCTAATTATTTCATATTCTTCCTTTGCATTTAAACACTTGGTGCATAAACGGCTTACGTGTCTGCTTTATTATTTACTTGATGAAAATTTTGGCATTTATAAATCATTATTTGAAAGAGCACCAGGATGTCTGTTTTCTTTCCTTTAGTAATTTTGCCTGCTTCCGTTTGACAGAGGCATATTTATCTCGGGTTTCTGCTTCTTGCCCTCTGCAATGAAAGACATTTCTTTCAGACATTTCCATTTCCAGATGTGATATTAGGTAGCTTCAATACCATAGAGAAAATACCAAAGAAAGGAAAACCTCACATGAGAGTGTTCTATTACACAAATATCTTTCTTAGTGATAATTTTAGAAGACATGTTACAGACTTTCTCATATGCACACTCATGGACACACATGCACTTTTAATTGACAGGATGGTTTAAATTACATGAGCAAATAATCTGTAGTGAATCTTATTGACATGACACATTGTGGGCTTGGAGGTGGCTGATGGGTCTCTGCTTTCAAGGTTACGTAAAATCAAGAGAGAAACATTTTCGTCACTCAGCAAGAATTACTTGTTAAGAGTGTAAGTGTCCTTGGGTCTTGGAAGTATTTTTTCATCAGCCTTAGTCACATTCACCAAGTCAGGGACAAATATATAAAATAGCCCCCAACTTTGGTTTGTGTTGCTCATAAGTCATCCATTTCTATTTTAGGATATCTTTTATAAGTTAAATGTATCTCCTTCCTTCCTCTTCCAGTCCTTTCTTCAATGAAAATAATTTCACTCCATAGGACAGTGGCTAAAAAAACAACTCCTGGAGCGCAAGAACTATAAGTGAAGTAGAGAGCTGAATGTTCACTAAATTATTGAAATACGGCTCACTATAGCTTCTCTTGAAGCAAATTGTGTGCAACCCCCATGTAGGATGATTTGTGGGGAAAAGACAGCCCCATAGTCAAATATATTTAGGAAAATCTATTTTGTTAGAGTAGGATGCTAAGGTTTTGCAAATAAAAATACAGAAAGAACACCCAGTTAAGTTTAAACTTCAGATAAACAACCAAATACTTTTTTAGTACAAGTCTATCCCGTGCAATATTCAGCACATGCTTATACTAAAAAGTTGTTCGTTGTTTATCTGAAATTCAACTGAACTGGTCATCTTGTAGTTTGCCTGGCAACTCTTTAAAAAGCGGCATGGTAGCATGGTCATTGTTTTTCTGTTTGTTACCTCGATTTACCATTGAGGAGTTGATAGGGCTTCTGAGAAAACTTAATAAAGGAAAGAAACATTGGCAGAGTACTCTGGGGAACAATGGATACTTTTGTTTGACTTGACCCCACGATAAGTATGAGGTAAACTTGGGGAAAAAAGGATAGAAAGATACAATGGATATCTGTTGTTTTTATCTTCCCAAGATCTGTATCTCTTTCATTCTAAAATGTCAACAGTATTTCTTCAGGGAGCCATTCCTCTTCCACTTCGAGCCCTTTTGAAAGGGGTGGAGCTGATCCAGTGCTAGTGTCAAGATGGGCAACTGATTTAGGCCTGACTGTCAGTATTTCTTCCCCAGGGCAACAATGATTGACGTGGGGAAGGCTACCCGCTTGGTCTTTGGTTGGCACGATTTTAAAAGATGTAGTATTTCCCCTGGAGTTGTTAGAGGATGGGATCTGAGGCCAGAGGTGTTGGCAGCTTTCCCCCCCTCTTCGTTTGTGGAGCCTTCCTGAGAATGAAGCCAGAACAGATGAAACTGAGCCAGAGGAAGAAAAAGAAAATCCAGTGACATCACTGAAGCCCTTAAATCTGGCTGTGGCTGAGGCCAATATTGAGGTTACCTAATAAATTAACCCCTTCCTCTCCTTTCCTTTCTTTTTCTCTTTTTTTTGTCTTTTCCCCCCTCTTCCTTACTGCCTGCCTTCTTTTCTCCCTTCGTCCCACCCTTTATTTTCCTTCTTTTTCTCTTTCTTCCTGTCTGTCTCCTTCTTCTTTCTAAGCTACTTTGAATTAAGTTATCACTTGCAACCTGAAAACTCCTAACTTCCACATGAAAACTAGGGTTGAGGTATTGAAATTGTTTCGTTGCAAGCTAAGGCATTAGAATTTTAGGTCTGTCCTCAGTTATGGAATATTTTTGAGCAAGGGAGAAAGGGGACTGCAGACTTACCTAGAGGAAGGCTGACATGGAGAAGGATTTAAGAAGAGAGAGCATCAGTCAGGAGATTCTCAAAAACTTTTTGAGAAGTCAGGATGGGACACTAAGCTGGGTGGGATATTGGGAACAGCATGGGTATAAAAGAGGCTACAGAAAGAATTAAGATGATTTAGCTGATAAATGATGGCAAGGGGTATTTTAATATATAATGTTTTTACTATTTAATATATAATGTTTACTAAACTTCTAGAGTGTTGCAGCTTATTATCACAGGGTTGATCTTGAATTGGCTTCTCTAGAGATATAAAGAACATTTAAAAACTGCAAGGTGGAGAATCTAAAGGGTCAGAATAGACCACTTGTAGAAATTGACTGGAGCCTTGTGGTTCTATTGTTTGATTATTTTAAGATTATAATAGCTATTGCCAGAAGTTGAGAGACTTCCTCTTTGGACTCAGGTTCTATTTATGTTGCTGAATAAACATCCATTTTCAAAAGTGCAGCCATTAATAATTTGTCCATTTGTGCATTTTCCCAAACCACCATGTTTTCCCAGCCCATGGGTTCACATGTATGCAGTCACTATTAAGCTTTTAATGGCAATTTATTTATTTCTGCAGTATGTTCATTTGAATGTTTTCATTGAACATTCAGACATTTATTAGTCATTTGTTTACCATTACACAAATTTATGGAACCATTAAATGCACCATCTTGGTGAGCTGTCAGTGAAGAATTATAGTGCAGAAGAGCATATTGTTTGGAATTTGTTAGAAGCTCATCCCAATCTATTAATTCTGTTTATTAGAGAACTGAGATGATTCAAAGAATCTCACACAGACATAAAAATCTGACTTGAAAAACATACTTCCCTTCAAACTGGCGGCTATCACATGTAGAGGAAAAAAGAAAAGAAAAGAAAAGAAAAGAAAGGGCAGGGAGGAATAAGGTTATTGTTGTAGGAACCCATTTAGAAAATGAACAAATAGCTGAGAGTTTAATAACATGCAGAACTCCAAGTCCAATATTCTCTTCCGGGTCTACATTTACGAATGGCCAATGAAACTAAACTGGTAACTCTGTCGTAACTCTTTCTAGGATGGGTTCTAGGAATCCCTTGATACTGAAAAATCTTTCTTAGCATTGTAGTATATTTAGGGTCTCTTTTCTTGATATTCCTGATTAATAAAATGTGGTCTTTTGGAAACAAGCCAAGGAAATTAAGTTATATATTTTAAAGTCAGCCAGATTCATATTTGAATCACATCTCCGATTCTGTCCTGTTGCGCAAACTTAGGTAAGTGCCTGGAGTGCTCTGAGCCTCAGAAGTCTCATCTGTACATTGCAGATAATAATAATAGTCACTCCATACTGGAATTAGAGAAACTTAGGGGATGCTGGGATGGCTGAGCAGGGTGAGCGCTTGTCTTGCACCCCAGGGGGTCCAAGGATTGAGTCCCGGCCTGGCCCTGGCCTGTGTAGACCCATACGCTGAACTGGGGTGTGCTTCCCATGTGGGGGGCCCCCAGCCTGGTTTCCGCCCTGCGTGGCCCCACACCCACCTGTGTGGAATGAAACGATGTGGAAAACTAATGCCGTACAACTATGGAGACTGCTCTGGACCCTCCCCCTTCTCTCTGTCTTTCTTGCTTTCTCTGTCAAAACAATAAAATAAATCTTAAAAAAGAGAGAGAGAGAAACTTATATAATGCATGTAAAATGTTTAGAATGAGGTCTACTACAGTCAGGTCTTAGAGGAATATGAAGGGTTAATATTATTATTACGCCCATTATTTCTCTTTAGCATTTCCTTTTTTTGTTAAGTTTATTAGGGTTATTTTTAACATTATGTTATTGAGTGGTGCCTTTGCGTAGGTGATCTGTGCACGGCTTCGCTTAATTTCATGCCCAATACCTACCTAGCCTCAGAAGCCATTTCTCTAGGCCATCGTGAGAACATGATGACCAATTTACTGAATTCCTGCTTTGACTCAAGAGTTAAGTTAAAGCTCCTGTCCTTAACTTACATCTTGATGTGGGTTTTCTCTGCTGAGATTCTGAACGCTGTGGTTTAAGGCAGCATGCAAGGGAAGCTATAGTATTTAAACGGGGTCCCCCTCCCCTACTGCTCAGAGCCCCTAGGTCCAGTCTGGAAAATGGTAGCAAATTCGCCTTCTGGGTGGAGCTCCAGCCCTCACAGCTGAGCAAGGACTCAGAATTGCTGCCTCCTGCATCGTCTGCCCTCCCACCGCTCTTCTCTCAAGGCAGACGGTCTTCCTGCTCTCTCTGCTGAACAGGCAGCTATTGAGTCCTCATTCAAGAGGGAGCTAACACCTTTTGGCTATAACAGAACATCCTGAGTATTTTAAGATGATGAGAAATGCACATAAAAGAGTGACAAGTGTATGTTAACATCTGCCAAATTGGCCCCAATGGCCTCTAGTCAGCCTCTCAACTCTGTCAATCAAAGCAGCCCGGGCTTCCTAAGTCTTCTTCCCACACAAATCCACGTGCGCACGAAGCCTGCATCAGCATTACCTGTGATTCTTTTTGAAAAATGCAGCTGCTACCTCTGAAACTAACAAGTCTGGTAGGTCTGGGATGGGGCCTAAGAACTTGCTTGTGTTTTGCTTTTTAATTTCACCAGATTATTTTGATGAAGATACAAGACTGGGCCCTGGTGAATTATGGGGAAGTGTGTGTGTCTGGTGCTCACAGAGGGTGGTTCACTCCCCCACAAACTAGCCTACACAATTCCATTACAAAACAAGGTAACAAGAGGTCGGGGATGAGTGAGCTGCTGCACATCAGTCCAGAGGATCTTCCAGCCGCTCAGAAGAACATCAAATGCCTTTTGAAAGATTTTTAATAAAACATTTGCTACTCTCCTTCAAATAGTCTGACCATTTCTAAACCAAGTTACGCAGCCAAAAATTCAGACAATTTCTCACCTGAAAAATCTCCAGTCTGACAGGGAAAAAGTGTGGCTGGAAGAGGAGAGGCAGTTCCATAGAAAAGCATTTTTAGTGACTCGAAGTATCTATGTTCATCGTAAGCAACCTCAGGATCAAGTATAGATGGTTGTGAGTATGAATGTCATTGGACCAGAGTTCAAGTACTATCTCTGAGTTTTCTCACCTACAAAATAGGGTTAGTAACACTTAATTGGGGAAGCTAGATGGCTCAGCGGGTTAAGCACTTGCTTTGTAGCCCCACAGACCGAGGATCGAATCCCGGTCCCGGCCCGTGTGGACCCACATGCTGAACTGGGGAGTGCCCCCAGTTCAGTTCTTGCCGGGGCCCATGTGGGAGGCTCCCGGCCCAGTTCCTGCCCTGCGCAGCCCCGTGCCCACCTGTGGAGTGAAACTATATGGAAAACTAATGCTGTCAACTATGGAGACTGCTCTGGGCCCTCCCCCTTCTTTCTGCCTCTTTCTGTCTGTCTTTCTCTTGTCAAAAAAACAAAACAAAACAAAAACAATTTTTAGGTATGCTACAGGGACAAGAGATACAGTCTGATGAATATCTATTGATATAAAGCTCTAATGTTATTATCTGGAAGTGCTGAATATAGTTTATTTTTAATAGGGAATAACTACTTTTAGTATCATTACTACCAGGTAAAGACTATACGCAGAGAGAAGCCATTAGGAAGAGGTACTAGGAATTAGCACTGCTACTAGATCAAAGCCTGGGAGGTGAGGCTCAGAAGCTGAACCTGCAGAGTGAGACCCTCTTCCATGCAGAATCTTTCTTAAGGAGGGCAAAACAGCCTTCATTTGGACAACTATTGACTCCAGTGAGTATGGAGATATTACTTTTGAACGTCTTCACATTTATGTCCCAGTTTGTCATTTCCAATATGACAGTGTCAACAGAGATATAAAATAGGCATGTTTATAAGGACTGACCAGCCTTTTCCAATAGAATAGTCGGATGCAGTCGGAAGGACGTCGTCTAGCATGGAGAAGATAGTCAGTCGTATGGTAACAACTACGTAGGGTACCAGGTGTGCACTACACTTACCCAGAGGTCACCGCATACATTAGTTAAATGTCTTGCTCCTGCACTTTACACCTGAAATTAATATAAAATAACATTGACTATCAACCGTAACTGAAAAACAAAGAAAATAGTCAAAAACAACTTACTTTCTCGTTATGTACATCAACCTAGATGAATTTGATAGTTACTTGTGTCAGTATCCATTCTACATTTGACTTTGTGATATTCTAGTCAGGGACAAATACTTATAGCCACATTCAATGGACCTTTCCTGATTTGGGTTTTCTACAGTAAAGATGCTACCCACCATGGATTTTGACGACTAACCGTCCCAGTTGGCTTAGAACTAAGGAGTTTCCTGGGATGCTGGATTTTTCAGGTTTAAAACCAGGACAGTCGTGGACAAACCATCACACTCTACTTAGTTAACCACCTTATTTATCACCTAAATTTCAAGTTCATGCACACTAGACCCTTTCCCACAGAGTGTCACCTAACAGCTAGACCATAGTTGGGAACTAACAACAAAGTGTGGAACTGCTGTTTGCACTCCATTCCTTACCCCTAGCAGGAGCCAAGGCTAAGTTAGAAAGACCAGCAATCCACCAAATGAAACAATCAAAGAAGGCTGTATGTTGAATTATCACTGATAATCATCTGTGCTTGAATATTCATGCAAATTGTTATACAATGCCTACATATTCAAAGACAGTCTCGTGTGGAAGTTCTTTGAAAACTATGAAGCCCATATAAACATCCTGTATTACTATTAATATCACTGCAGAATAAAAGAACTTGTCTTCTGTGAGCATTATGGTTTCATGTTATTTAGCAAGTATCTATAGTGAACTAGGTATTATTTAACATTCAAAGTATATGGTGATGCAGAAATCATCTGTTCCCAATGTGACAGGAACCAATTGCTTAAGAAACATTCTACAGCTGACTTTGCTATCAGTATCTACAAAGAAAAGAGAAAATTTCACAGAGAAAGGACAAGGGCTCTTGAAATAAGTTTCCTTGAAATAGCTGAAGTGAAAGTGAAGAAGACATAACAAACACCAGATGTTCCCAGAGCAGCGATGGGAGGGTTAATTTTATGGATTTCATAGCACTGGGAAGTGTCAATTGATTAAGAGAGTTTGCAGTCCTGAGTGTTTTAGCCAGCCACCCATCTGTTTCACAGGAGTCTGTTAACACAGCTGGAAAAGATGGGCTTGCCCAAGATTTCTGAAGCCTTTCAAGTCTCATCTTTCTCCCCCCGCACCCCCACTCCCACCCCCTCCCCAGTAAAAGAGCTAAAACAATTAGAATGTCTTCTCCAAGGAACTAAGTAAGGGGGGAAAAGTCCTATTCTCTCTATTCCTTTGCCATAGCTGAATAGTATCCATATTTTTGGCACTTTTAAAATATAGATATAATTGTAGTTTCTAACCATCTTGAATATGCCTGTTAGTTGCTCTTTCTTTTTAATGAACTAGCTTACGACGTTCAAGTATACATCATCACAATTTAACCAGAGGTCATAATCCCCACTACAAACCTGTGTCTGCGGTGGAATCTTCATTTCCGAATCAGATCTCTTTCACTTTGAGTGGTCCTAAGCTGCACATAGTACTAAAGTGGCCACATGATTAAGAAAATATATTCTCCCCAATTTAAGTTCAGGGCTGTATTCATTATCCTTTTAATATCCAAATAAGACCTGCCATGCTCCCTAAAAATTACTAAGAATGATGATAAAAGAGCACGGGGTGATGACTACATGCTAAGTTTTTAAAACAATTTGAACCAAGTAGTCAGGCAGGAAAGGGCTATCATTTATTGACTCTCCTTTCAAGCCAAGCGCAGTACAAGTTCTGTGTTTACATCTTCTTACTTAATTGTGTGCTCACAATCACACTGTAATGTAGCTAGTGCTTTATTGATGAAATTGGAACTCAGAGCGTTCAAGTAATTTAGCAATAGCACTAAGCTAAGGAATACCAGTCAAGCCTAGAGGATTGCAATACCTGTTTCTTTCTCATTTCTTGGCCAACATATAGGAGTTCCCACTTAGAAAGCTTTCAGGCCTTTTACATGGGACAAGGAGTATCAAAACAACTTTTCTATCTTCAAGTTTAAATAATCCTGGAATTGAAAAATTGTCAGTTTTTCAGGTTCTCCACAAGCATAGGACTTACTAATAACTGTGTCTTTGGTATTCAACTTCATTTTTTAATTATTTTTTATTTACTTTTTGAGAGAAAGTGAGAGAGAAACCAGAGAAGGTGGGAGGGCTCGGAGTGGTCTCTATAGTTGTACATCACTAGTTGTGACATGGTTTCATTCCACACAGGGTGGATCCACGTGGGGCTGTGCAGGGAGGAGCTGAACCAAAGGCCTCCCACATGGGAAGTGAGAACCTTCATTGACAAACCATCCTGGCAGTTACCAGTTGCACCACAGTTCAGGATATAGGGTTGCACTGGCTGGGGCCAGGATTTGAACCCCGAACCTTGTGACTGATTGCAAGGCAAGTGCTCTACTGCTGAGCTACCCTGGCATCCCCTGATACTCAACTTTTTATTTTCATTTATTTAAAAATAATTTATTACGGGCTTGTTATTTGCCAGGCACTAAGGTCGATGCTGGAATACCAGAGCTCAGTACCACTGACTTGACCTCTGTCCTCAGAAAACATCAACTTGACCAAAATGGTTCTCAAACTTTAGTGTCAATAAAAAAAACCCGAGACTAACCTCCCACCATCATGACTCTGAACTTCTGGGATGGTGTCCAGAAGTTTGCACTTTAATAAGTCTTCCAGGTGATCTTTATGTGCACAGAGGTCCTCAGAGAAATACCAGAGAGATCGAATTTAAACACACACCCAGTTTACAAACTGTAATTACAAAGTGCGTTAAGTACATTGTAGGAACAGAACAGAATGATAAGAAAAAGAATAAGAGACATTGAGCTTACACTGGGGCTGAGAAGGGGGAGCCAGTTTTCTTTGGAGAAGGTTGGAATGAGCCAGGTACCAGGACTGGACAAAAACTACAGACAGAACAACAAAGGATGATCAATATTGCTGCAGATACTCTAGCAATGTCTGTGCAAAGAAATGAAGCTTCGAGTAATGAAGAAGCTGTCATTTCCGCCAGTATCAAAACAACAAAGGATTTAGCTTAAGTCATAGACCACATATGGGCTTGCTTGCATCCCTGAATGAGGCCAGAGTTCCGGAATCTGACTCCGGCTCTTCCCCAATAATTTTGAACCATATCAAAAGGAACGATTGTGTACTGTAATCCACCGAGCTCAATCCATTCTTGTTGTTTTGATGTGTTGAGGTACTTTTCTGATAACTACTTCCAGTGAGAGAAATCCGGCTGATCCCCCAGTTGCTATTATAAGTGTCTAAGAGGCCTGAATGCTTAAGCATCCAGATGTGGGGTGAGCTCTGAGGCTCTCAGACAAGTACGATTGTGTGGACCTCATGAATATGATCATTTTATGCAGCCTGGTAAGGCAGGGGGAGTTCTATGCTCCGTGGAAACCCAGTCTACAGTATAATCAGGTCATATGAGGTCCCAGGCAGGCTGTGTGACAGCACAGGGGACATGCTGTCAGAGGCCTCAGTTGGCTCACTATGTCTGTGGGCTGGGCCACCCCTGATATAGACTTCATTGTGTCCCGAGGTACTGTCCTGCTGAAAGCAGCATTTGTATAGTATCGAGACGATGGGCCTTCAGAGCTAAGCCTCCTCAGTTGGTGGCTCTGGGATGCTCAGGACAGGTTTTGAATTCTAGATACTGGGTAGAAACAGGTCATTAGATTAACTCTATAGACCAATAAATTCTTCCCCAGCCCAAGAAAATCAAAACACATTCAAAAAATACTTTATTCCCCTTCCTTCCTTTCTTCCTTCCACCCTTCCTCCCTTCCTCCCTTCCTTCTTTTATGCTTCACTTAAGGAAACATTCACAGAGCACCTCCCATGTGCCAGGTGCTCTGCTGGCCAATGGGAAGATGTGAAATGAGGAATCCCAGCTTAAGTTATTCTCACACTCTAGTGCTAAAACAGATGTGTAAACAACGCATTGCATTAAAATGATATCAGTGTAATCATAGACTTGCTATATCTCAACTTTAATATTTACTATATTTCAAGCACAATTGAAGAGCTTTTACAATAACTGCCATTTAGTCCTCCTTTAAGTCCTAAAAGATAGTTGCTATAGACAGCCACATTTTTCAGAGTAAGAAACTGAGGTATAACAGAGAAAGAAAATTGGCTGGGTCCATAGAGAGCCCAGACAGTTTGATTGGGTTCAGGACATAGAGGGAGTATCGAGGAGGACGTTATTCAGACTACTGCAGGTTTGATCATTTGAGCATAGACTGAGAGATTTGGGGTTGTGGTGGGAGAACCTAGCAAGGTGTCACAGAGATAAATAAGTGACTCTTCCTGAATTCAGGGAACACCCGCCCCTTAGTTTTCATTGTCCAGTGCTGGGCCACATGGCATTCACCAACCCAACCACCAATCTAATCAACTGAATTAACTGTGATTGAATTGGAATAATCATGACTCAGTTTAACTCTTGGACAAGGAAGTTCCACCTCTCTGAGTACAAGGGAGAATAGCTGTGTGACGAGTACATACAATATGCGTACTGGCTTCCTGCCAGACAGGGAAGAAGGCAGGGTGGAAAGCTATTTGGGGACCAATGGGACTGTCAGATTGAAACTCTGAAATGAGTAAAACAATTTTGTAATAAGGTTTAGGATACAATGTAAAAATGGCTGTTGATGCTGAAAATCACTGGGTGGTATTGAGATTTTCATTTATATTATAGTCACAGGATGAAAGATTGAATGAGAGGGCATTGCTAAGTGAACAGGCGGTAATTTTAAAGATTTATTTTATTGTTTTTGACAGAGACAGAGAGAGACAGAGAGAAGGGGGAGGGCCCAGAGCAGTCTCCATAGTT
>PVKE010022094.1:0-25870 GCA_004027555.1 Craseonycteris thonglongyai
ATATATATATATATATATATATATGTATGTATGTATCTCACAGCTTTTTTATTCTGTCATCTGTCAAAGGGCACTTTGGTTGTTTCCATGAGTTGGCCACTGTGAATAGTGCTGCAATAAACATGCGGTACATATGTTTTATGGACTAAGGTTTTCAAGTTTGGTGGGTAGATACTCAGAAGGGGGATTGCTGGGTCATATGGTAGCTCCATTCCCAGTTTTCTAGTTTTCTGAGGCATCTCCACAGCTATTTTACCAATTTGCATTCCCACCAGCAGTGTAAAAGGGTTCCTTTTTTTATCCACAGCCTCTCTAGCACTTGTTCCTTGTCTTGTTGATTATTGCCATTCCAGCAGGTGTAAGGTGGGTATTTCATTGTGGTTTTGATTTGCATTTTCCTAATAGCTAATGATGTTGAGCATTTTTTATGTTTGTTGGCCATTTTTATGACTTCGTGGGCGAAGTGCCTGTTTAGGTCTTCTGCCCATTTTTCAATTGGATTGTTTGTTTTTTTGTGGTTGTTGAGTTGCATGAGTTCTTTATATATTTTAGATATTAACTCCTTATCAGAGGCATTGTTTGCAAATATTTTCTCTCAATTAGTTGGTTGCCTCTTTGCTATGTTGATGGTTTCTTTTGCTGTGCAGGAGCTTCTTAGTTTGATATAGTCCCATTCATGTTTTTTATTTTTGTTTTTTGTTTTTTGTTTACCTTGCCTTTGAGGTCAGGTTTATAAAGTCCTCCCTGAACCCAAGTGTATAGAAGAAAACATTGTAACTAAACTTAAAGATTGCTAGTATTTTGTAGTTTCCCATCGTTCTCCTTTTGGGTCCTCTAGCAAGAGAACTGGGGCTTTGTTTTCCCAGTTCTGCCACACACTTCCATGACTGAGCTCATGTCTAACTAAGTAGCAAGAGCATACAGAGAGAATAGTCTAAATTTAAACGTAGTCAGTGAATTCTTAAACTCATATATCAAATTATTTAGTTTTAAATGTTTATTGTATCTTTTTGTTATAATATCAACACTGTTGAACTTCTTCATTCTTTCATCTAGTTTATGCATCCTTTCCTTTGTTTCCTTCAAAATTTGGCAAATATCTCAAGTGGGAAACTGATCTTTGTCAGTTTAGGCCCTCAGTTTCTGATTTTATCACTTCAGTACTGTGTGGCTGAAATGCCTACGTTTTTTTTTATTTTTCCCTTTGTCTTCTACCTCCATCCCAGTATTCTGCTAAATGCCAAATCTGAATTTTCAGCTTCTAGATAAAATTGGTATAGATACATGTTCTCTCTCAGTCCCTAAGGGAAAAGTGTCTGTATCTTTAATCTCCACTCCTCTTAGGGCTTTCATTTCGTTTTCATTATGTTTTTAGTTCCTTTTCTCCAGGTCTATTTTTGTTTTGTAAGTACTGCCAGACTGAGAGAACTTTCTACTTTTCAGGTGATTTTGGTTAACCTTCTTAGCTTTCTATTTGGTTTCAGAATTTAGCAAATGGGTTAAGGGGCAAAACAGCTGTGTGCTTGAGGTCCTCAATATGTCAAATTTTTATCTCTAACCCCATGCTGCTGACTACAGATTTGGACAGGTCGGACAAGTAGCTGCCAGTTCTGGCCTGCCATCTGAACAGTTCTCATCTCCTTGGAAATTTATTCATCTGATCCTTGTCGTTATCTGATCCTTGTTGTTTCCATAGCTCTTTGGAATCTTTAATGATTTATAATTTATACGACTTTTCTAGTTGTTTTCAGTAGGAATATTGGCTGTGTCCTGCTATATGCTACTCAGAATCAGAAATTCCATATGTTATGCTTTGATAAGAGATTTAAATGTTTGACTGAGTGCTTTTGTTAAGTGATTTTTTTTTAAGTTTGGTAGAGGAAAAATAACTAATTATTGCTTGATTACTTTTCCTCCATATCTGTTAAATATGTTTCTAGAATTTTTCTGTGATCAGAGAAACTAAGGCCCCATTACAAACCATAGATTCTTTTTTTTTTTTTTAAGATTCATTTCTTTATTGTTTTTGAGAGATAGACAGAGACAGAAAGAAGGGGGAGAGCCCAGAGCAGTCTCCGCAGCTGTATGTTATCAGTCTTTGACATAGTTTCATTCCACATAGGTGGGCAGAGGGGAGGGGGGTGCACCACAGGGCTGGAACCAGGTGGGGGCCACACCCTAGTTCAGCATATGAGTCAGCATGGGCCAAGGCTGGGTCTCGATCCCGAGACCCTGAGGCTGCAAAGCAAGCACTCAACCTGCTGAGCCATCCTGGCATCGCCCAAACGATAGACACTATGATAGAAATAACAGCTGAAACGAAACCACTATAGGATGAAAAAGGTATAATTTTTGAGTATGTGGACATATGAATGGCATTTTAGATTTACAGGAAACTACACAGGCTCATTTTGAGAACCACTGCCCTGCAGTATTTTTCTTTTCCTTATTATGGCTTTTTCTTACATATTTTATAAGTAAATGTCAAGCAATTTTACTATTTAAAGAAAATTGTAAATTGGTTTAGTGAAATTTTGCTGTGTGTTTTTTTAATTCATAGAAACCTAATATACACAGCATACATCTGAATTTAGGAATAAATCATTTTATTTTAATAATGTACTTATATGCAAATTGCCTTTCTTTTTTTTTTTTATTGTTAAATTTAATGGGGTGACATTGGTTGGTAACAATCAGACAGTTTCCCAATGGACAACTCCACATCACATCACCCATGCATCGTATTATGTGCCCAGCTCCCAGAATCAGGTCCCCCTCCAACCCGATATATCTGCTGCCCACTCCCCCCTCCCCCCTCCTCCCTCCTCTCCAGGTAAACACCAAACCATTGAGTGTGTCCATAATGCTGGTGTGTAAATTGCCTTTCAATAGTATGTTTGATTATCTAATGTGCAAAAACTTTGTTCGTCTTCATAGTTATAAATGGGACTAATTAGACTTTAAACATTTTAGAATTGAATAAGGACTTACATAAGTAACATTCTACTTTCTTATCAAAGAAAACAAAGTTAGAGGTCAGGGAAATACCTTTAAATTACAATCCGTATGAACTAATAACTTAACCTTAGTTTTGAATGACTGTTACTTTTTCCCTCCTTTTAAAATATGCTTAAATATAAACACATGTGGGAAATGTTCTTTTGGCTTTTATCAAACTGACATTTAAGTGAATTTTTTCAAGCTCACTAAGCATTTGTGGTAAAAGATTTCAAAGCTTTGAATCTTACAATTTGCCTATAGATTTTCCCCCCTGTGTTATTCTATTAACATTTGGTTTTAATAAGTATAACCTGTTTAGAATTAACTGATGTTTTTTCATTTATTATTTGTTTAGATGAGAAGTTCAGGGAAGAAATTCATCAAAAACACTACTTGGCAGTTATGAATGCGTTCTTAAGGAAATTAATTTTTTTTTTAGTTTTACTGTAAAGATTTTACTTGTGTTTTATCCTTCATATGTCTTCCTTTATAAAATGTTCAAAATTGTTGATATTTGTTTTCATGCTGTTGTGATATTAGCACAATGTGAGATATTTTTTATCTCCTGATGTTTGCTGAGTGCTCATTTTCTCCCTCAAGACTGAGATAAAAAAGGCTTTAGTTACTATGAAAGTAGGAAGCAGTTACACTAAGCTAGCACTAAAAATTGTAAAAGTGGTTTATGTACATTTTCTTGTTCATAATTCTTATATCTTATTTATAAGAAATTTTTAAATATAGGAATTCCTGGTGCTATGTTATAGAGTATTTATGAACTCTTTCTCATTTCAAGTAGTATTTGTTCCTTATCAGATAACTAAAAAATGCACATTAAAATTTAAAGAGCCATTTCAGTTCTTTAATTTCTTCTCTCTCTCCTTTCTCCCTTCGTTATCATTTGCTTCTTATCTTTCTGGCTTTTCAGAATGTAGCTTGTGTATGCCTCTAAAAAATAACTAAGCAACAACTGTCTTTTATTAAAAAGTAATTTGTTTCAGGCCATAAGGTATTTTATTCTAAATACTCTTTTTTTTTTATTCTAAATATTCTTAAATTTATTTTATATGATTTCAGTGTTTTCTTAATTATTGGGTGGATTTCCCAGTCCTGAGTCTGCCACTTACTAATTGTGAGAAATCCATCGAAAACCACTTACACTGGGTTTTGAAGATAATCTGAATTTCCTCATCCTTCTTAAAACAAAGGACACAAATAGAATCACATATAATCTGGACCTTCAGAATTGCTAGGAGACAGAACATACTAAGAATTCAAATTTCTTATAAGTAGAGGAAGAAATATATTCCAGTAGAGTTCTTATGCATCTATATGTCTACCTTTGGAAAGTAGAGGTGGGCAGGAGGCTTAAAAGACTGTGAAAAAGAAGGGAGATGTGGAGAATGTAGTTCAAGAACAGATACAATCACTCCTAAAAAGAAAAAGTACAATACAGGTCTCAGACTTGTGTTTTGGACATCGAGCAGGATCAGGCAAGACTTCTTTCCAGTAGTCCATTCCAGTTAGATTTCTGTTTTTTTGCCTTGTAAGGTGCCAGTAGGGGCACTAAACCCTATCCTGGAACTAAGAGCAAGAGATCTCACTGTGAAAGAAGAGAGACACATAATAAAACGGGAGATGACATGAAAATTAGAGAAGACAATGGCTTTGGATTGTGTTGGCTTAGAATTGGACATATCCATACAAACCTATAAATTAAGTGATTTCATAGATATAAACTTCATCTTTGAGGAAATTTTTACTGAGGTATTACAAATAATAAAGGTGTGTTATATATATAGCCTACTCCAAAATGATTTGGAATAAGTAGATATTTTTGTATCTATAGAGCAAAAGAAAAAATATGCAAAACTTGATGGATCTTGGCAAAACATGTACAAGTGTTCTCTGTATTACTTTTGTGGTCTTTTCGTAGTTTGAAACTTTTAAAATTGTAAAATTAAATGAGTCACTAGAACTCTAAATTTGTGTCTTTAGTTAGAAAATTGAGATAATTTTATTAATCTTAATTATATTATAGGATTGTTTTGAATTTAATATATACTTTATATATGTCTCTGTGTGTCCAAGTATACGTCTTTCTATGTAGGTAGATAGGTAGATACATATACAAGGGCTGTCTGGAAAGCAGCTGGTCTTGTAATATGAAAAACAGAGGCATTTATGGCTGGATTTTTTTCTGGACAGCCCTCATATATGTATATACATACGTGAAAAGACAGAGGTAGTCTTTTGGAATTTCTTGATTGGTTCCATAGATTGTGTGCATGTATGTTTGTGTATTTAAGTCAGGTTTATTGAGGTACATTGTGGGATAATTGTAGAATAAAATTCTTCTTTTATGTGTAAAATTTTATGAGTTTGGGCAAGTGTATATACATACACTTATGTAACCATCACCAAAATAGAACATTTCCATGCCCCCCCCCCCCAAAAAATCAATTTATTTATAGTTAATTTCTCCTTTCTACCTGTAGCTGCTGGCAACCGCTACTCTGATTTCTGGCTCTATAGCTTTGCTGTATCCAGAATGTTAAATAAATGAGATCATATAGTATTAGCCTTTTTTATGTCTGGCTTTTTTTTACATAGCATAATACTTCTGAGATTCATCCATGTTCTTGAATGTATTAGTTCTTTCTTTTTATTACTTAATAGTATCCCTTGTATGTATGTACCACAATTTATTTATCCACTAATTGATGGACTTTGGGTTGTTGAAGTGTATGGTGATTATAAATAAGGCTGATACAAACATTCATGTGCCTGAGTTATCTGGTAAGTTCATGTTTAAGTTTTTAAGAAATTGCCAAATTGTTTCCTAAAGAGGTTGAACCATTTTTCATTTTCATCTGCAATGTATGAGAGTTTCAGTTGCTCCACATCCTTGTCAGCAGTCAGTATTGTCAGATTTTTAAAACCATTCTTACAGATGTGTCACCTTATGGTTTTAATTTGGATTTCTCTAATGAGTAATGAAGTTAAAATCTATGATTATTTGCCATAGGTTTTACCAAATGTAGATAGGAATTCATAATGATCTAGATTTTAAAACTTTCTTTAAATCTTGCAAATTGAACTATACCATAATTGATTCTCAGATTATGTGAGTAAAGCATACTTTTTCATTCAGTTCCTTATGTTTGAATCTTAGTCTTTGGAATTAGAGTGCTGTGATTGTTTTTCTAAGGAATAGTGAATATAGGTACGTTGTTATATTATCAACTCCTAACAAATATTGTTCTCCTTACTTTTCACATTCCTGATTTTCTTTACTTTTGTGTACTGGGTTTTCATTATTCTTAAGTGCTAAATTTTCAAAGCAGAACAGGCTTATTGCATTGGATATATTGTGTTCAACTCTACTTGTTTCTGTTATTATTAATCTACCTCTTAAAACTCATTAAAATTATTTACTGTTTGTTCCTCATTCTAACTCTATAAAGTACAAAGTGGAAGTCTTATGAAATGGTCAGTATGCTTTAATGACAAGCAGCATTATTTTAGCTTTTCTTTCTTCAGTATAGATCATAATTATCTTCCATTAAAATTTTCTTCCCATAATAAGTCTGCCCATGGTGTAATTAGTATAATAATTATTGCTTTTGTAAAGGTGATCTCTTTGTAATATACCATCCTGTATTTATTTCCATTAATACTTGTACCTTGATTTCAATGCCAAAAGAACTTTTATTTTAAGGGGTGGATTATATTAGCTTGCCTATGTTTACTTTGGTCATTTAGTTAACTGCCCAGCTGTTCCACAATTGGAAGCTGCTGCTGCACCTTTTCCTAGCGTATTCCACTGGGTACATTGACAAGTTTGACACAGACAAGGTAGACCATTCATTGACAAACAGGACATTTTGAACCATCTAGAAAGCATACAGAGAAAACGAAGATACGATTTGTGTGCCCAATCCATGCAAAAGATTAAAGGGAACAATTCTTGTCTCACTGCAGTCAGTTCCCTAAACAGACATGTTTCTTTGTCTGTTAATCAACTACGTAGGATTTCCCTTTGCTCCGTATTATTTTTCTTCTGTTTTGTATTTCCTTTTCTAACGCCATGTAACTGTTCATCCAAACTAGAAATCTCAGAATGTCATCCCTCTGCTACATGTTCTATTTCAAGTTATTGATCATGTGCTGTGCCTTCAAAACAAAAAATGATCCCTTAGCTTAATCAGTTCTCTTTAGCCCCTTAGCTCAGCATCTGATCTTTGTTGGTTTCAATTATTCTAAAGGCAAGCAATCTGCATTTTTTATTCTAGTCTGTCCTCCAGTGTCACCATCATTAAGAAAAAAATCTACCTTTCACACTAATAATAAACAGATTTTAATAATTACTAGTTGCCTACTGAATAATATCTAAATTTATTAGCCTTGCAGAGTGAATAACATGCCTTTTCTTTGTCAGTTTTTACTATTCTGATTTTGAGCTATATTTTACTCTGTGTATAACTTGTTTCTTGAATATGTCCTTTTTTTGTTCAGTTTTACCCTCGGCTCTGAGTGTTTTTTTCTCTGTTATCTGTCAAATTCCAGTTCCAAATGTTAAACATTCCCTGTCTCTTTCCTTGAGATTCACTTCTCTGCTCTATGCTTTTTATTTGGCTTTGTTTTATATGTAGATCTTTTTAAATAATTGTGTGGAAAATTGCTATGTTCTTCCATTATAAAATAGACTTAAAAATGTTTTTATTACAGAACAGTGCTCATTACACAGTCAAAACAAATGTATACAAGATCCATAATTGCTTCTACTTTTGAGCTAACCACTGTTAACACCGTGGTTGTACACTTCCAGGTCCTTTTTAGTATACATGCATATTGGGTAATTTTGTTTGCAATATATTGTACATATGTATATTGCAATTTTTGGATGATATCATGCATATCTTTTGATAACTTAAGATTTCTAGGTTGAAATATATGGAAAACATCTATTAGGAAATATAGGTCTATAACATTTTAAAAGTTTATCCTTTAGTAGAAGCCATACAAACACACACTAAAAATAAATTTTGGTGAAAAAATAAACACTTCTCTCAGAGACTTCCAGTTTTGGGAGATGGACCTACCCTGCTATTCATCAGTATCCATCAGGATTTATCAGACTAAAGTTTGGAATAAGACTAAGTTTACCCATTACCACCAACTACTATTTTTTTTCTCTGTGCATGTTATACTGCAGGTCCTACTCTCTGCACCAGGCAAGGAAAGGGGATGGGGAATTGTAATTATTCACAAATGACAATTAGGTACATATGGCAAAAACAGATAAATCATTAGAATTAGAAATGTTAGCAATTTGGCTGAATAAAAAAATTTCTAGTTATTTCCAAATACCAGAAACTGGAGAAGCTGGGATGACTCAGTGGGTTAAGCACTTGCTTTGCAGCCCCAGAGACCAAGGATCAAATCCCGGCTCCGGCCCAGGAGGACCCATATGCTGAACTGGGGTTTGCCCCCAGTTCATTTCTTGCTGGGGCCTATGCGGGAGGCTCCTGGCCCAGTTCCTGACCTGCGCAGCCCTGTGGAGTGAAACTATATGGAAAACTAATGCTGTCAACTATGGAGACTGCTCTGGGCCCTCCCCCCTTCTCTCTGTCTCTCTCTGTCTGTCTCTCTCTGTCAAAAAAATTTAAAAAAAATCTTTAAATACCAGCAACAAATAAAAATTAGGTATAAACAAACACCACTTACAATACTATTAAAACATAGAAAGTATGAGGTAGTGAATGACTCTTAATAAAAAATTAGTAGGGTTTATGGCAAAATTATGAAGCTCAATTGACAGATATTGAAGACCTAAATAAATATACTGTGATCATGAACTAGACCACATATTATTAGAAAGATATCAGTTTTTCCTCTGTAAATATATAAATATACATATACATAAATAAAATTAATGCAGCCCTAGTCAAAATCCTGACAAATTGTTTTGTTTAGAAATTTACATCTCGTTTGTACATTTATATGTAGGTATAAAAAGACCAAGAAGAATCAGAGCACTCGTAAAAAAAGAACAAGGTGAAGTCACTGTCCTTTAATTAAGCCTTACAAAGCAATATTAATTAAACCAACCAACCTTCCTTCCTTCCTTCCTTCCTTCCTTCCTTCCTTCCTTCCTTCCTTCCTTCCTTCCTTCTTTCCTTCCTTCCTTCCACAGGTATTCTCACTTTATGGTTCAGGAGGAATTTTTTTTTCTCTGACAGGGAGAAATATCTGGGGCTTGACAATAGATTCCCTCTCACAGCATCTCAATTTTGAATGCAGATTATATCCCAATCAGTGAGCCACTGACTGATTTCAGCACAGAGGAGCTGGTCCTCCAGCGTACATATTCAGAGGGTGCTACTGCCCTCCCAGATTTAGCTTGATGGTGTTCAAAGTATATTGCTATGAATTCTTTGTTGAAGACCTACAATCCTGTATAAAGACACAGGTCCACAGGAGCTACCTTAATAAGTACTAAATGTCACTGCTGCTTCAGTAAAAGCTTTCTGTGATAGTGAGGAACCAGCCTGTTCCTGTACTTTGGAAATATTTTCAGGTTGTAATGATGTAAAGCTAGTGTCCCTATCCCCTGGGCCATGGACAGCTTACCGGTCTGTGGCCTGTTAGGAACAGGGCTGCACAGTAGGAGGCAAGTGGCAGGTGAGTGAACAAAGCTTCACCTGTATTTACAGCTGTTCTCCATCACTCATATCACCACCCGAGCTTTGTCTCCTGTCAGATCAACAGAGGCACTATATTCTCATAGGAGCACAAACCCTGTTGTGAACTGCACATGCGAGGGATCTAGGGTGCATGCTCCTTATGTCTGATGATCTGAGATGGAGCTGAGGTGGTAATTGTATAATTATTTAATTATGTATTACAATGTAATAATAATAGAAATAAAGTGCACAATAAATATAATGCGCTTGAAATATCCTGAAACCTTCGACCCAACCTTGGTCTGTGGTAAAAATGTCTTTCATGAAACCAGTCCCTGGTGCCAAAAAGGTTGGGGACTGCTGATCTAAAGCATAGATCAGGTTTTATTTCTTCTCTTTTTAATGTCATATATAGAGAGAGCCCTTTGTGCCAGATGAGGTCAATGGAACCAAAGCCAAATTTCTGTCTTTCTTGGTAAATGGATCTTGGTCATCTGATCCAATCTCTGTGCCTTTTAATTTATCTTTTATACTTTTCATCTCTTATATTTTCTATCCAATTTCTGGGTATTTTTCTTCAATTTTATTCTCATTTATTTATTTATTTTTAAAGATTTATTGTTTTGGGCAGGGAGAGAGAGAGACAGAAAGAGACAGAGAGAGATGGGGGAGGGCCCAGAGCAGTCTCCATAGTTGTATGTCATTAGTTTTTCAACAGTTTCATTCTACACATGTGGGTGCAGAGCCACTCAGGATGGGAACCTTTGTTCCACACAGATGGGCATGGAGCCATACAGGGCGGGGACCAGACCTGGGACCTCCTGCATGGGAGGCACACCTCCCAAGAGCCAGGGGCCAAACCAGGGGTCTCCTATATGCGAATTGGGGGCTCCCCCACATGGGAGGCACACCACAGCTGAGCACATGGCTCCTCACAGGGGCCAGGACCGGGGTCGGGGCTGGGGCCCGGACTCAATCCTGCGACCTCAGGGCTGCAAAGCAAGTGCTCAATCCACTGAGCCATCCCTGCATTCCCCATGTTTTTTTGTTTGTTTGTTTGTTTTTAATCTATGCCCATTTTTATTGCTCAGGTCATTTGTTCAGTGGTAAAGTTAATTTATAGAAACTATTCTCCAGTTGTGTTTTTTTCATATGTAAGTAGGCAGATTTTCCTGTGTTGTCTCTGAGAAAAAACTAGGCAGGTAGTGGAAAACAGTGTGGCAATTCCTCAAAAAGTTAAACTTAAGAGTTAACATTTGACTCAACAACTCTATTTCTAAGTATATAGTGAAGAGAAATGAAAATATTATGGCCACATAAAACCTTGTATATGAACATTCATAGCAGCATTATTCACAATAGCCATACTATGAAAGCAATGCAAGTATTCATCAGTGGATGAATGGCTAAGGAAAATGTGGTATAACCATATAATAGAATGTTATACAGCCTAAAAAGGATTAAAGTACTGATATATGCTACAACATGTATGGCTCTTGATAACATTATTCTAAGTGAAAGACTCCAGTTAACAAAACTATACATGTATTATATGATTTCACTTATATGAAATGTCTAGGCAAAATTTATAGAGATAAAAAGTAGATTAGTGGTTACATGGGGGTGGGAAGAATGATGGCAAGATCTGGATTTGATAACTAAAGGGTATGTGGTTTCCTTTTCAGTTAATGAAAACATTCTAAATTGATTGTGGTGATGGTTGCACAACTATGAATATATTTTAGTGATTGGATTGTAGACCTTAAATGGGTGAATTGTATGATAAGTGAATTTTATCTCAATAAATCTGTTACCAAAATAATAATAATAATAATAATAATAATAATAAAGGAAGTAAAAGAAAAAAATTGGCAGGTAGGCTAGGAATCTACACAACTGCCAGAATACGGAGGACTTGACCATGACAGATTGGAACATTCATACAAATTTTACCTGTGGTATGGTGGAGATGGTTAGGCAGCTACACTGTTGTTCCAAATATAGTGTTTAAAGAAATTATTGTTACTATTATGTCTCCTATTATTGCTATGTCAGTTCTATTATATTTGCTTTCTGTTAAACTAGGATTTGTTATTTCTCAATTTTGTGGTCTTCATGTGGCATCTTTTCTTGCTTTTTGGTGGTGTTATACTTTTGTTTACCTTTATATATATAAAACATGTTTTTTTGATGTCCAGTAGGACTTGGAAGAGGAGGTAAACATAATATTTCATCATCCTTCTTGAAATATGAAGTCCTATAATTTTTGTACCTCGTGAACTGATTCTAAAGATAACATTAGTATGCAAAATTTTGGTTTCTACCGAAGACTCTCTTAGTTGACTGGAAAGAGGAGAAATACACACACTGATTGCTGGATTTCTGTGTGTTTGTAACAAGTAATTCTGAGACTGGTTTTGATTTTAAGTGACCAGTGTGCCATATATGACCTTTCTTTGACAATCTACTTAAGTACATTATGCCTTACTTTCCCCATTAATTAAATGAAGGCATTCTGTTAGATCCCTTTCATCTCCAAAATTGATCATGTTTACTATGTTTACATGTTGTTTGTTATTGAACTCTCCCAGCAACATCCATTACAACTTTTTTTTTGTAATAGTGGGAGAGTTTTGTATTTGTGTGTCCAGTATGATAGCCAGTAGCCATATGTGGCTATTGAACATTTGAAATGAAGCTATTGTAATTGATAAACTAAATTTTATTTATTTTAAGATTTTTAAAAATTGTTTGAGAGAAGGTAAAAGAGAGAGAGACAGAGAGAGAAGTGGGGAGAGCCCAGAGCAGCCTCCATAGTTGCACATAATTAGTTGTGACATGGTTTCATTTCACACAACAGGAACCGAGCCAGGAATCTTCCAAATGGGAGGTGAGAACCTTTGCTGGGCAGCAATTACCATTTGTGACAAGTTTAGCATATGAGTTTGCACAGGCTGGGGTTTGGGAATCAAACCTGGATCCTCATGATTGGGAGGCAAGTGCTAAACCACTAAGCTATCCTGGCATCTCCAATAAACTGAATTATAAATTTATTTAACTTTAATTAGCTTAAATTTGGATGTGTATAGTCACATGAGGCTAATAATCTATATTGGACCACTATGGTTCTAGACTATTATTTAAAAAGAACAGTAGCTTTGCCTAGTTATCTAGAGAAAAGAGGACTGTATGTCTAAGCTGAAGAAATGTGCATATTGTATCTCCATCTTTAATTGTGACAGTGCATATCAGCATATTTAAGGCCTTGAGATATTGTGAAGCAAAGAAACCTTTTAACTATTACTCACTTTTTCTAAAACTTACAGAGTTTCAGAACCTTCTGAGGCTTTAGGGTTAGGTTCCATAGATAACACTTATATAGTATTTACTATATGCCTGAAGTTACTGTTTTAAACATTTTATCCAAATCATTTTTTAAAAGATTACTATAAGTTTATGAGGTGAGTACTATTAGCCTCTTTTTACCAGTGAGGAAAGTGAAACACAGAACAATTCATTGACGTAGCCAAGGTCACACAGGAAGGAGTACAATGAGTATTCTCATCTGTAGTTAGATTGCTGTTGAGCAATATGCTGTGTGCCCTCCAAAATAGTCATTTCATTTTACATATTTTTAAAATGTAAGTTTTTAAAAATATAGTTGGCTTATTATGATTTTTAGTACCGTACTTCTAGCCAAATTTAGGCCCATCTTGTTCTATCCAAAATATTGCAGCTATTTGATTCTTTATTGTTTGTAAAGATTTATTTTATTGTTTGTGAGAAGATAAGAGAGAGAGAGAGAGAGAGAGAGAGTGAGAGAGAGAGAAGTGAGAGGACCCAAAGCAGTCTCCATAGTTGTACATCATTACTTGTAACATAATTTCATTCCACACAAGTGAATATGGGGTGGGAACTGAACTGGGTGCTTCTTGCATAGGAAGTGAGAATCTTCACTGCCATCCTCATTTACTAGTTGCACCACAGTTCAGCATATGGGTTTCCATAAGCCAGGACCAGGATTTGATCCCTGGATCTTGCGGTTGCAAGGCAAGCGCTCAACCTGCTAAGCTATCCTGCCATCCACTATTTGATTCTTAGAAGGGAGAAATTGATGATGAGATAGAGAAGGCTATAACTTCAGGAAAGAGATCCTTAGTAAAACGAGGAAGGATGGTATTGTCATAAGAACCACAAATCCTGATGGCTTGCAACAACAAATTTATTTTCTCCTAGTTCTGGAGGGCAGACATATGAAATCAAGGTGTTGGTGTGGTTGTGCTTCTGGAGAGCCTAGAGGAGAATCTAAATTTGCCTCTTATAGCTTTGGGTGGGCATTGGCATTCCTTGGCTTCCTTGGCTTCTGCATATCATTCTCATCTCTGCCTCCATCTTCGTGTGCCCTTCTCTGTGTCGTCTCTTCTGTCTATTATAAGAAGATTTGTTTTGTTATTGGACTTAGGGCCCACCCAAGGTAATGCAGGAGGGAGACTCTTACCTTAAAATTCTTAATTATATCTGCAAAGATTCTTTTTCTGAATAAGGTTGTATTTACAGGTTCTGGGGACATACCTTTTTGGAGGCCACCATCAACCCACTGTAAATGTAGTCCAAAGCCTTTGGAGGAATTGGCTTTTAAAAGTGGAAGGACCTCCAATGAGCCTAGCAGTTTATCACTCTGTTTACTTTGTCCATTCACCCTCCCTTTCGTCTCCAATCTCTAACATCATTGTTTGCTAATACCTAAGTTATTAAAGTAATTAGAAGAGAACAGTCTCTAACCTACCAGAGCTACTCACCTACCTACATCCATGTCCTATGTACTTTGCTTTCTCTACAGTTATTTATTACATCAGTAATATTAGTGGTATACAGATATTGCTGTCAAAGTTCTGAGCAACTTTGCTAATTGTGTTCAGTGGCATCTCAGGATTTTACAGATGGAACCTCAAGGCAGTTGGGGGATGGGACTAGTTATAACTCCATTTTCCCTACCCATAATCTAACGTTTTTGCATTCATCTCTTTTTAATATTTTGAAACCTGTGAAGTGTTTCACTTGAATAACAGGATCTATTTCTATACCTAAAGTTTTGAATATATTCCCAAGACTGAGGTCTTCCTTGAATATTCTTATATCCCAGTCTCTCTTTGACTGATCTCTTGTAGCACTTATTAAGGTGACCAGATTTTAACATTGGTAAAGCGGGACACCATTGACCGGGCGGGAAGGGGGTTCCTGATTAAAAATTTGGTCTATCTCCCACCATTCCCTAGCTTGTCGTGCATTCTTTCCAAAACTTGGGGCTTTTTTAAAACGCCGCGGGACACGGGACAAATAGTTAAAAATTGGGAGTGTCCCACCAAAAGCGGGACGTCTGGTCACCTTACACTTATTGTCTACATTGCATATATTTTATTTGACAACTTGGTATTTTCTAATTTTCTCTCTCTTTTTTTTTTATGTGTATTCATTCTTTTGTCCCTCCAAAACTTTTAAATACTTTGAAAATAAAAACATACTATTCCCCTTGGATATCTCCCACAGCATCTAACATTTTACAAATATGGACTATTGATTTGTGTTCCAAATTAGTAAGTGCCATCTAATTTGAGACTTATTTGAATCAGTGTCCTTAGTCCTTTGGCTGGGGGTGTGTAGTAGGACAGGTGTACATGGATCATCTTGTATGAAAAGTTGAATGTATTTTCCTGAAGGAAAGTTCTATATCTTTTATCAGATGCCAAAATAATAAGGTATCAAAGCTTAGATCATCTCTATGCCTTTTTTGTCAGATACAGAACTTGTGTCATGAAGCAATTTCACTAGCATCATACAATACAGAGTGGTTTCTTAATTTTTTAAAACTGTAAATCATTAGTCTTTATGTTTTAAAACTTATTAAAACACATTTGTAAGAATTCTAGAAATCAACACAATATAGGAAAATGTGCATTGCTTATAATAATTATTTATGAATTTTTATTTCTACCTTTAGTTTAATGATCCACTATGGAAAGCCTGTATACTTGTATTTTAAATTCTTATAGTTGTACATTTATGGAATAAATTTCTTAAGTATGGAAATTTAGCAAAGTTATTTTTCATACAGTTTTTACTTTATTTCTTCAACATAGTTATGTAATTTAAAAATTTCCCTAATTACGATTTAAAGACCTTCTAATCAGAAAAATTTGCATTGTGACACTAACAGATGCTAACTTAATTTTTCTACTGTGATTTTCTTATAGGTTTGATGAACTCGTAAAAAAATTCAAAGTCGAATATTATGCTGGTGGTTCTACCCAAAACTCAATGAAAGTGGCCCAGGTTGGTTAATTATCTTTAAAATAATAAAAATGGATTCAAAATGATTCTAAACTTTTGGCTGTTGTGCATAACTGTTCCAGTCTAAATTTGTTGCTATAGAGTATTTTTGTTGGTTTTAAATTAAAATTTTAGCAGTCATTGCCCATCTATTTCCTTTGTTATTGTTAAAGTTGAACATCTTTTAATGTGTTTAGTTTTCATTTACATTTTTTCTTTCTTAATTATTTGTCAAATCCTTCTATTTAAAAATTTTTCATGTTATTGTTTGTAGAAATTTATCATATTTTATAGGTTGTATTCCTCTTATTTTATAAATTGAGAGTATTTGTTATTGTACTTTATTCTGTGTTATTGTGGCTTTTATTGTACCAAAGTTTTTAGTTTTTTAAATATAATTAAACCTTATGGCTTCTGCATTTCATATAATGCTTAGAAAGGACATTCCTATAATAAGATACTATAGGTTTTTCTTGGTATGTATAGATACATATATATCTGTATACATAAATAAAGGTTGTATTGAATTTAAATATCTATATGTCTATATCTGGTGTTGTACCTTTCATATACATATATGCATACATACATATATGCATACATATATAAATTTGTATATATGTATGTATGTATAAATTTATATATCTATACCCATATATATAATCTGCAGTGGCTAATTGGATAAACTTATTTGACATATACTCTTGAAGTCACCAGCCTAACTAACCTAATATTGAATGAAAGGGTCATTGTTTGGTTTAAACTTCCAATTATGAAGTACATAAACAAGCTTTACATACCTCTGGTTTTTAACCTCTGAGATTTGAAAACTAGCTCCAAATTTTACTCAGTGGAGTCATTTGTCAACTCTGATGGATTTGGGTCATTTTGATTTTTCATTGATTAATGCTTTCCCTTTGAATTTTATTAACTTTAAGGACTAGGGAAGTGGAAAATTGGCAAATAATGGTTAAACAGTTTCTACTTTTTGAACTAACTCTTAGTTGATTTAGACACACAGTGTAATTATTCTTTATACTGACAGAGTTCACTTTTAATCATAGTATTAAAATATTATAGGTTGTAAAAATTAGTGTTTCAGGTGGTCATTTATGTGTAGTGGCCTAAGGAGATCTTTGTGTTTGTCAATTGATTTGTATTGTTTTTGTATTACTAGAACATGCTGCTGGTCACTTTGTGAGTTCAGGTTAAGCGAAAAAGGACACTTTTTACTTTTTGTCCTTAGATAATGTGTTATTCCACACAGGCTGCCATAATAAAATACCACTGACTGGGTGACTTAAACAAGAGAATTATATTTTCTCACAGTTCTGGAGGTTAGAAGTCCAAGATCAGGGTTCCATCATGATTGGGTTTTGGAGAGATCTCTTTCCTGGCTTTTAGATAGCTGTCTTCTCAGTGTGTCCTCATATGACCTTTCCTCTGTGCCTGCAGGGAGAGAGACATCTCTGGTATTTCTTCCTCTTATAAGGATACTGGTTCTGTTGGATGAAGGCCCCCCACCCTTAGGACCTGATTTTAACTTAATTATATAAAAGCCCTATTTCTAAATGTAGTCACTGGTTTAGGGTTTTAATATATGAGGATTTTCAGGGCAGGGACATAGTCTGTCCATAAAAGATATCTTTTTTAAAGCCTGTCTGTCAAAGCAGTTTCTCCTTTCTTGAGCATCTTCATCAATTTCTACCTTCCCAAAGTTTATTTCTTGCATAATATCAAGAGCGCCATTGGATTTCTAATTGATAATTAGTCTCGTTAATAGCACAATTACTGCCTGTTATTATTTTGTAAATTTTTATGATACTTCATGTGCATTGTAACAATATATTCTAGTAATGGTTTATTTGTTCCTGTTTTTAGCAAGGAAGTAAATGGAATTTAAATGTTTTGGGTGGCTCATCCAATAGCTTTATTTTGTTATTAGTGGTGTATTTATGGTTGAAATCCAATTATGATTGCAATACTAGCAATCTGTTTTTTATATTATATCGTATGCAGAGCAATTCAGTTTAATTCAGCCAACATGTATTGGTATGTATGAAGCTCTATACTATATGATAGACACATAGATGAAGAAGAAATGTTCCTTATTTACAAAATACTTGCTTACTACATTTTAAACTTACCTATTCTCTTCTCTTTAACCACCATTCTAACTTTTTCTCTTCTCTTCCTCCCTTTCTTCCTTGTCATTTATTAAATTCCCACTGTGTGCCAGGTAGTCTGTTAGATGTTGGTGAAGCAAAAGCTAATAATCATTCTACTTGGTCCATACTCTTGAAGCTTTTGTTATGATGAAAATGTATTTGGTGATGGGGATGGTAGGTGGAAAAAGGGAATTATAAACAAATTAACTACAATATAATGCTATAGAAGCAATTCTCTCTTTCCCTAAAATACAGGCAAATTTATTAGAACCAGGATAAAAACATCAGTATTCACACATGTGATTTTTCTAGTTTCTGGAAAATTGAAGGCAAAACTCTTGTCTATCCTCTCAAGTATACCTCCAGCATGATGTTCAATTCCTAGTTGGGTTGCAATAATTCCGATTTTCTCAGTAGGATTTTTATCTCATGTCCTAGATTTTAGGAAGTTTTAAATTTGAACTAGGAAAATTGAACAAGATACCCTGAATAAGTTTTCTTCTACCCAACTTGAGCCTCCATCCCCCAGCAAAAGCCTGGTTTATCAGTCTGTTTCCTAAGATTTTTTTCAAACTGTTTATGGAGCCTCTCAGAGACTATCACAAGGATAGAAGGATAATGCTAGATTTGTTCTAGACTTTTTGCTTTAAAGTAGAACAATTCTGCTTTCTTTTTCTATTTTGTATATTAGCTTTAATGTGAGATTTAATTCTTTTACAAGTTACACTGTTCACTTCATACCCATTAGGATAGGCACTATCACATAAAAATAAAATAACAAGTATTGGCAAGGATGTAGAGAAATTGGAACCCTGTACACTATTGGTAGAAATGTAAAATTATGTTGCCACTATGGAAAACAGTATGATGGTTCCTCAAAAAAAATTACAAACAGAATTACCATCTAATCCAGCATTTTCACTTTTGTATATGCTGTCTACTGAATGTTTGTGCCCCCCACCCCACCCTATTCATATGTTGAAGCCCTAACCCCCAATGTGATAGTGTTTGGCGATGGGGCCTTTGAGAGGTTACTATAGTTGGATAAGGTCATGAGGAGTCCTCTCATGAGGGATTAGTGCCCTTATAAGAAGAGGCCAGAAAGCTTGCTTGCTCCCACCCCACCACATGAGGAAACAGTCAGAAAGTGGCAGGAAGAGAGTCCTCACTAGAGTCTGAAATGACCTTGTATTTCTTAGCTTCTAGAACTGTGAGAAACAATTTTATGTTGTTTAAGCCATTCAGCTTATGCTATTGTGTTACAGCAATATAAGCCTACTAAGACAGGTTACAGCCTCAAAAGAATTAAAAGCATGGTCTTGAAGAGATACTTGTGCACTCATGTTCATAGCAGCATTATTCACCGTAGCTAAAAGGTGGAAGTAACGCAAGTGTCCTTCAGTGGCACGTGAATAAACAAAATGTGTGTGAGCATACATATTCAGACTGGAATATTATTCAGCCTTAGAAAGGAAATTCTCACATTTACTATTATACATGGAAGAATCTTGAAGACATTAATGATAAACAAAATAAGCCAGTCAAAAAGAGCTAATACTGATGATTCCACTTATATGAGGTACCTGGATTAGTCAAATTCATAAAGATGGAAAGTAGAATGGTGGTTGCCAGGGGTTGGGAGGAAGGGGAAATGGGGAGTTAGTGCTGAAGGTGTATAAAGTTTCAGTTTTACAAGATTAAAGGAGTTCTAGAGATGGATAGTAGTGATGGTTGCACAACAGTGTAGATGTACTTAATGCCACTGTACTTACTTAAAAATGGTTAAAAAGATACATTTTGTTATGTCTATTTTAGCACAAATAAACAACAAAAAATAGATTCTAGAAATACTTCAGTAGTGAATGATATTAGTCTGTATTTATAGATTTCATTTGCTTATTCAACAAACAGTGAGGCAGAAGAACAAATTTAGAGCATAGGCTTGCTCTTGGAACCATGAGAGTCCATTTGAACTGGGTTTAAGTTCGAGCTTTGTCACTTTACAACCTGTGAAGCCATATCCAATTTACTCAACTTTTCTGGGCCTTTCATCTATAAATGTAGAGGTTAAAGCATATCTCATACAGAAGTTGTAAGGATTAATGAGATATGAATGTTAAAAAAAAATTACAATACTTTCTAAAGAAAGTTTGAAAACCACTAGGGTTGAAGGCTTCCCCCCTTCTCCCATTTTCCTGTGTTTTCTTGATCTTAACAAAACTTATACTTACCCATTCATGGACAGAACAACCAGATTTAAAAATACTTAAAAATACTTATTTCAGTCTATCCCTCAGTTGAACATCTTGTTTGGCTTCTCAGTTCTTCTAATATTTTGAGAGTACGTTTTCTTTTCATCCGATTGATGATCCAACTACATAATTGCCAAATTGTAATTTATGACAAAGATAACCACAGTTTTGAAAAACATTCCCTTAGAAGGAGAATTTCTCCGATTTTCATAGGTAGTCGTTAATTGGGCATATAGCTATCTAAAAAGTCTAGGCAAATGCATTAGAAAGGAGTTGACACAACAACAGCCCACCAGGGAAGTTGCTTGTTTTTGTTTGTGTCAATATGTTTGATTGGTTGGTTTGGGGCATTTGTCTCTTTTCTTATCTTTCCATAGAAAACAACTAGATTACAGCTTTCTATTTTCTCTATTACTCTAGATTGTTGAAGAATCAAATATTGTGCATAAAAATATTAGTCCAGTAGATCTACACTAATTGAAGGTCTGTTTGATACTGTGAACTGTATCTAAAATAGAATAAGATCTATAATAAGATAAGAATTCAGTCATTATTTGAGTATTTATCATTTAATTCTATAGATTTTTCATTGGTATATACCATATGTAATATGTATTTTCTGTAGTATGTATTTTGAACCTATTCAATTCTTATGTGAAGTTAAAAACAAATAGGATGGATGAAATTTATAGGTAGTAAATTGGCAGTTTATAAGAGAGAGGCAAAACTCATGGGATATTTTAAGTATAGATAGTAAATAAGTTACTAGCTTGGGAAATATATACTCTTGACAAGATGTGTTTAAATATTAATAGCAAGTAATTTGTAACCTTGTTAAGACTCCTAAAGATAGAATAAAGAAAAACTGTGTTATAACAAACAAGATTATTACTTATAGATAGAAAGGGATGGAAAGACCTTATCATTATCATGTACCACTGGGCTGACAGTTATACCACCCTCTGATTGATCACTCATTAGTAACATTTAGTATATTCTCATTCTGGTCCCACATGTACTGTACCCTGGAAAGGCAACTAAAACCATGACTGTTTAGCAGGCTGTTTCCCAAGCTTTAGCATCCTTACTCTTTAATCTCTCCCAAAGAGCAAGTAAGTACCCATCTTTGATCCTAAGCACTGCTATCTATGCCTCCCCCATCCCCTTGCTCAAATTTTGACCCTATTTTTATAGCCACATCATCATCACCATCATCATCAGGAAAGGATGATAAGGTGAACAAAGAAACAGAGCATTTGAACATTCAGCTGGTATGGTCCTTATAATACTCGATTACACCCTAACATGTTGCACCCTAAGTGGTAACTTCCCGCAGCTCTTTCTTTTGTTTCTTGCTTTGTGTCTTAAGTGGATAAATCTGATTTCAGTATCTTAATTTGGTCAGTAGACTGTGTTCTGTAACCACTGGGATAGCTTGCTTGTTTATGTACATGGGGGTGAACAGTGCTTCAAAGTAACTCCCCGCACAACACCAGGATTAGATAGATTTCTCTTTGTTTAGTAGTTTAACAATAACTTACATGCTAGCTATGGAAAAATATGCAGAAACATTGAAAGGGAACATTATTTGCAAAAGTCATCACCACTGTCAAATATGAACTGAAAGTCATATGAAGTGTAAAGTTCAACACTTTATAATGCACAGCTCATTCTGTCAGATCTTGCCAATATTCGTATTTTGATATATCAAGTGATGTGGCAAATCATGTCAACAAGAGAATGCCCTATCACTTTTAGAGATTTTGATTTGTTAAGTTATGTACTTGAAGATTTTTTTTTCTATTGTTTTTGACAGAGAGAGAGAGAGATACAGAGACAGAGAGAAGGGGGAGGGCCCAGAACAGTCTCCATAGTTGCACATCATTGGTTTTTCCACATAGTTTGATTCCACAGGTGGGCAGAACTGCACAGGACAGGAACTGGGCCGGGGTCTTCCCCCGGTGAGAACCAAACTGGGGGCACTCCCCAGTTCAGCATATGGGTCCACATGGGCCAGGGCCGGGGCTGGGATTCGATCCTTGGTCCCCGGGGCTGCAAAGTGAGCGCTTAACCCACTGAGCCATCCCAGCTTCCCTCTTGAAGATTTTAATGAAACCACCGGCAACATAAAACAAAGTTTTGTTGATATAATGTCCAAATCCAGTTCTAGACTTTTCTCATCTACATATTTGACAGAGTACAAATTTAAATTTTGGCAGATTCCATTCAGTGTAAACTTCTTATTAATGGAAATAAAATGATCTTATCTGCTGAATATCCTGTACACCTTATATACAACACTTCTGAAAGAGGGTGTGATTTGCTTACCTGTGACATTGATGATTTCCTTGTGAATGTTTTGGTCACTTCAATTTTCTCAAAATGTATAGAATTACTTAATGTGATATTTTATTTTAAAGATACAAAAGAAAATAGTCTCCTTGGACACATGCCTAAAAGATGGCTATAATTATTGGACTTAGATAAGATATTCTGCAGTAAAATATTTTAAAAATGAGAAATAAGAAGAATATCTTTGTCTAATTTGATAATATACCAAAGATGAGAATGGGCCAAACCTTACAATAAAGTAGAAATTTATGTACCGTTTCTTCTAAAGTGTTTGAAGATATTTGAATAGGCTAGAGGAGTCTAGAAAAAACAAAACAAAACAGAACTCATACAGCAGAAGACTCCTTTTTGTGTAATATGATGGCTTTATAACTTAAATGGGGGGAAGGTCACTTATAACTTAAATGGGGGAAAAGGTCACACACCACAAATGGGCCAGCAAGTTAAATAAGGCTTTCTCAGTTTTCTTACTTAAACTGTAACTTATTTGCAATCCAGTTTTGACAGCACAAATTGAAATTACCCATGTTCTTCAGAGTGTTTTGAAATGATGTTCATTTTAGAGATGGATAGCATATATAATGAATCTGTAAATGGAAAGGACATGATTGATAAACAGTTGGCTTACCAGAACAAGCATTTAAATTCAAGGTAGGTGAACATTTTATAGAGCTAGAAACTAATTCTTATAGTATATCTAAAAATGAGCTGTTGCTAGTAAGTAAAATTTTAAGTATTCTATGTTCAAATGCTTTGGTTGAGGGTATTCAACATGATGTCATCTCATTGGACTGACACCAAGAATGTGGACTTAAGAACAGCTGTAAATCAAAGTGATATTTACATTTAATTATATTATTCAGTTTTACCACACATGAGAAGGATTTCCAATGATTTCAGTCAGTTCAAAAAAGTATTATTGAAAAGGGGAACAGAGAGTAAAAAAAAATATTCTATTATTTCATGAGACAAAAAGAAAAATGTTAGTTAACTTTTGCTAAACATTGGTAATATCTATCTAATCCAACTATATTTACTCTTCTTTAAAAAAAAACTTACTTTTATATGTGTTATCAATATACAGCATGGTCTGTAAAATTTAACTAGCCAATAAAGAGTTAAGAAAATTCAAAATAAGTTGCTGTATTTTAACAAAGAAACATGATTGTTATTTTTTTATAGATATTATTTAATTAGTCTTACTTTTAATTATTAGTAGTAGCCATTAACTATTTCTGTTATTTTGTTTAAATACTAGAACTTACATAACAGAAAGGTAAATAATGCAGAATAATATATAATTTCAAATAAATACTGTATTAATTTGCTTGGGCTACCATAACAATACTACAGATGGGTGGCTTAAGCAAGATAAATTAATTTTCTCACAGTTTTTGAGGCTAGAAATCCAAGGTCAGCAACTTTGGTTTCTTCTGAGTCTTCTCTCTTGCTACCTTTTCACATAGTTGTCCCTCTGTGCTCACTCGTGGTATTTCTGTGTGTTCTTATCTGCTTTTGTAAGGATATCAGTTTGGTTGGATTAGAGCCCAGGTAGAAGCCTTCATTTTATTTATTTATTTATTTTTTATTTTATTTTATTTATTTTGGTCTTTGCAGATATGATTAAGAATCTTTTTTTTTTTAAATATATTTTTATTTATTTATTTATTTTTGACAGGGAGAGATTGAGATACAGAGACAGAGAGAGAACTGAACTGGGGGAGCTCCCAGCTCAGCATATGGTTCCGCACGGGGCAGGGGCCGGGATTCGATCCTCGGTCCCTGGTGCTACAAAGTGAGCGCTTAACCCACTGAGCCATCCCGGCTTCCCCGAAGCCTTCATTTTAAATTAATTACTTCATTAAAGGCCCTCTCTATACAGTTGCTTTCTGAAATTCTGGGGGTTAAGGCTTCAACACACAACATTTGGGAGGGCACAGTTTAGTCCTCGACAGGTACTTATTTGTATATATTTTTTAGTTTTGGTAGTGTACCATTTTGATTCTCTTCTTTCCTTTTTGGTATAGCAGGTCCTCAAATAATATCATTTTGTTATAATGTTGATGAGATGCTATAGAAAATTAATTCTTATTTATATTAATTAGCATATAGTAAAATTGATTTGGTTTTATGTCATTTTGTTTAAGCGCAGAACCTATTGATGGTGTTTAGTGAGGACTTACTGTATGTGATTTGCATATTTTCTTAGTGGTTACTTTGGGGATTGCCATTAACATTCTAAATTTATAACAGCCTAGTTCAGGGGTTCCCAACCTTTTCATACCCAAGGGCGCATTCTAAAATATCGATAGGGTGGCGGGCACCAGCTATTTCTAAGGATATTTATTATTGAACAAGAATAAAAAATAATAAACAAAAATAATTTTAAAATAATAAATTTATTGCACAAATTATATACACACAAAGAAACATATATACAAAACGTAATACAAAGTAAATAAAAAACATATATAATAAAATCATTTCAAAAAACATAAAAGAAAACATGAAAAAAACCAATCTGTCAGTGTGATCTTTGGCATTGCATTTCATTGGCCAGTGCCTCGTAATTAGGAGAGTATGACGACAACCCTGTTAGCAAACAATTATTAAGGTGCTCATTGGTAAGTCGAGATCTATATCGTGATTTTATTAAATTCATGTTTGAAAACAAAGATTCGCATAAATACGTTGACCCGAAAAACGATTTGATTTTATATGCCGCTTTTTTTAAAAATGGGAACCTTTCTTTGTCGACTATGTTCCCTAAGTCCTCTGATATTAAGGATTTTAGCAAAATATCGTTCTTAAGTTTCAAAATTTCTAACTCTAGTTCTTCTGCTTTCCCCTGAACAAGGTCTGCAATACATGCGGCTAGTTCTATTCCATTTATTTGGCAAGTAAAAGGATTGATAAAGAAGGAGACAATTGGCTCGATATTTGTAAACTGCAGAAATCTCTCTTCAAACTGTTTTTGAAGCACTTGCAGGGTCTCAATAAATAATGACACGTTTAATTCATTGTTACCTAGCATTTTCCTCATATATGGGAAGTGCACGAGAGACTTGATATGCAGATGTGATAT